>JAJHUR010084149.1:30669-35669 GCA_027495735.1 Lutjanus campechanus | reverse complement strand
AACCCCTACCCTGTGCCAGAGTACCTGGACAACGTGCCCACAAGCTCAGGCATCCCATATGGAATGTCTTTGCCCCCAGAAAAACCTGTAACCACATGGCTGGACAGCAAACCCGTCCTCCCCACAGTTCCCACCTCAGTCGGGCTCCAGCTGCCTCCCACGCTGCCGAGTATGATGGGAGGTTTTGGCGAGTCTCCAAGCCTCACTCCGCTCAACAGGTCCCCACAGAGGCCATCTCCACCGTCAAGCGAGTGTGCATCTTTGTCCCCTAATATTATCACTGACTCTGGCATGACCACTACTTCACCCTCCCCAAAACCTAGCCTAGGGAGTGAAGCACCGCCTCTCTTGAAACCTGAAGGTGTTCTCTTGCCCCCGAGCTGCTCTACTAGGCCAGGAGAGAACACCACCACCACAACCACAGTAACTCAAGTAGTTCTTTCTGCTGCTGTCACTTCCACCACATCATCTAGCAGTGGCCAGATCACTGAACCCATCACTAGTCCCAACTCTGCTTCCAGCGCCGTCTCTCATCCTGTCCTTCCCATGCTATCAGACCAGTTCAAGGCCAAGTTTCCTTTTGGTGGCCTCCTAGACTCTATGCAAACCTCAGAGACATCTAAGTTGCAGCAGCTTGTTGAGAATATTGACAAGAAGATGACCGATCCAAACCAGTGTGTCATCTGTCATCGTGTTCTGAGCTGCCAGAGTGCTCTCAAGATGCACTATCGCATCCACACTGGCGAGAGGCCTTTCAAATGCAAGATATGTGGGCGGGCATTCACCACCAAGGGAAACCTGAAAACACACTTTGGTGTCCATAGATCCAAACCCCCACTTCGGGTCCAGCACTCTTGTCCTATATGTCAGAAGAAGTTCACCAATGCTGTTGTCTTGCAGCAACACATCCGTATGCACATGGGAGGCCAGATCCCCAACACCCCGGTTCCTGAGAGCCTGCAGGAGATGGACACTGACCTCTCCTACGATGAGAAGAGCTTAGATGCAATGAGTAATTATGATGATGACCTTCTGGATGAAATGGAGCAGGCTATGGAAGATGAACCTGACTTAAAAGAGATAGAAGTGGATCCATCTAAACCTTACTCACCTGGGAGCTCCCCACCAACTTCTATCATCTCCAGTATTGCTGCGATGGAGAACCAGATGAAGATGATTGACTCCACTGCCAACATGACCCGCACATTTGGTCAAAAGCTCACGCAAAACGGCAGCAGCTTTGGAGGAGAGACTGATTGCTTTGCCACTGATTCCCTGTCTGTAGCAGGGGATGCTGAAGGTCAGAGCTTGGGGAGCCCTGCTTTGTCTGAGTCCTCTGGCTCTATGCAGCATTTGTCCCCAGCTCACAGCCATTCTGAGAGCCAGCTCTCCAAGTCCCCAGCTACACTCAACAATAATAACAACAGCAGCGGTACTATGACAGCAGAGGATGGCCAAGAGAACAATACAGCTGGCTTGGCAACAGTGAAGTCGGAAAAATCAGAGACCCCATCTCCACTTTCGGCAACTGAAGGCACCGGGGCCCTTGACCTGACTGCCACTCAACCTGGCAGGCACTTTATCAAGGAGGAGACCCACTTCAACATGCTGTTTCTAAACAGAGATCGAGGTGAGTATGTACAAAATCAACAAAAACTTAATATATGTGAATGAAATATCTATACAGATTTAATGCGCAGTTATTACAAGAAATGACACACTCACAATGATATCCACTCTATATAATGATATATATGAGTAAAAACCTGATATGATAAGATGTAATATGTTGATTTAATTGTTAAGAAAATAAATAAATAAAGTCTTCTTAGCCCAGGCTTCTGCAGGGAACTATAATTTGAATGTTAACAGTCTGACAAATTCAAGCAGCTACCTTGGAGCCATATAAGGCTCCCAGTTTGCAATACCACCCTTTGCAGTTTTAATGCCAGTATTCTAATATTAATTTGACCTCTTCTTTTTTTCAGGGCTGAACACTCCTAATTTGGCCAGCACTGCATCAAACATGATCAAAATGGAAATGAACGGACACGGGAAGTCAGTATCTCTGAGTGACAGCTCCCACGCGCCCATGGGCATCCAAGTCCCTGCCGCAGCACCCCAGACCACCATGAGCCCCAGCATCAACCCCATGTTGGCTCCCCCGCCTCCCCGACGCACTCCTAAGCAGCACAACTGCCACTCGTGTGGGAAGAATTTCTCCTCTGCCAGTGCTCTGCAAATCCATGAGCGCACACACACCGGGGAGAAACCTTTTGCCTGCTCTATTTGTGGAAGGGCTTTCACCACAAAGGGCAATCTGAAGGTACGAGTCAGTTTAATGCAGCATTAAGAGGAATTTTGCACAAATGGGATCACTCTGAGTACTGCATCCCTTTCCCCCATCTCTTTTCTTGTCTCTTTTGATTGTTTGCATAATAAAGCAGCATTTTAAATTTATACAATCAGTATACATTGCATTTTATATAAATTTCCTACAGTTTCCAAGTATGTCTAGGACAGAGAATCACAAAATCACTTAAAAAATGTATGCTTGTTTATTTTTGCATTGAATTTTTGCCTTTTCCCTTCCATTCCCATCCATAAATTGTTTGTTTGTATGTAGTATTTGCCTTGGATGTAGGATTTGTGACTCATGACATACTCATGATCTTTCTTTTTATTGTCCTGCTAATTTTAGGTTCACATGGGAACACACATGTGGAACAACGCTCCAGCCCGAAGGGGTCGACGACTGTCCGTAGAGAATCCCATGGCCCTGCTGGGCGGGGATGCCATGAAGTTCAGCGAGATGTTCCAGAAGGATCTGGCGGCACGGGCCATGAACGTCGATCCGGGCTTCTGGAACCAGTACGCGGCCGCCATCACCAACGGGCTGGCCATGAAGAACAATGAGATCTCCGTGATCCAGAACGGAGGCATCACCCAGCTGCCCGTCAGCCTCGGCGGTGCGGGAATCACTTCTTTGGGAGCCATGCCGGGCGGAATGGACCGTGTTCACACCGGCAGCAGCCCTCCCATGACGGGTATGGAGAAGGCCGGTCTGGATGTCGGGGCCAGCCGCCCTTTCTCCAGATTTATGGAGGAGAACAAAGAGATTGGGATCAATTAAAAAGACTTTTCTGTATTATTCCAAGGTAGGCGTTTGGCAAAGACTCAGAGTCTAACAACAAGGAAAGAAACTGCTGATCCAGTCTGAACTCATGCGTACTATATTATGTACAGATTAAATATTTTTTGTTTGGTTTTGGAAATATAGTATTTAGTATTGATTAGAGGTCTTTGCCTTTTACCCATTCCCTCCTCACTTGATATTTCGCCTATACGAAGAATACTTTGTCTCTTGTTTGAGAATATGTCGTCTTGCAAGATTTGCATGGTACTTATTGGTTTTTATCAGTATGTTTGACTGCTTTTATGAATTCCTTTGAAAACCAAGATCCTGCCTCATTTAGGATGGGCAAGCATCTTGTCTGGACAGGACTAAAACAGAAAAGAACAGAGATTTGTTTAAAGACGGTCTGGCCTTTGTCTGGCAACCTTGTTTATGATTGCTCTTTTAAATATAAAAGGGCCGTGGATAGACTGAAGAAAAGACTGAAGTATAGTGTTTCTGTGCTCGCCTGATTTTTTTTTTTCTCATGAACTAGAAAACTTGAAAAAAAATAATGTTTGAACTATTTTAATCTTTACATTTAGTCTCCCAGCATTGTCTTATAATATTGTCCTGTGTCTTTAGTATTTATGATATTGACAAAAAAGCGGGTATACAAAAATATATTTAATGGCCCAAGCATTTTATTGATCCATTTTTTTTCTAAACTGCAGGCTTCACTGATGAATATCTCTTTCAATAAAGACAATATGTCACTTGAGTTGAACAACAGAGAAAATGGTAGGTTTTATTTGGATATCTGTTGAGACTATGTGTATCTCGTTACACGGTAAAGAGGCTAGAGATATCCGAAGCTGCTATGACCACAACCCTGCTTTTAACCTTTGTAAAAAGAAAAAAGAAGTGATCCTTTTGAAGAAATATCTATGTATAGAAATACAGACAAATCTAAAACAGGTATGCATATTTTGTATCACATAAAAATAGACATCATGAGTTGAGAGTATTTGTCATGTTTGTGAATGCACTTTTTAAAAACAAGACGTTTTGTCTGTGAGTTACCGTTAACCTTTTGACTGAGCTATCTATCACATGCTGTTTTCATTGTTTTCAGCGTACCACTCCTACAATTTGCAGAGTCGGTTCTCTGTTATTGCATCTGTGCTACTTGTCAGAGTGCAAACTCATCACTCAATCAAAACCTTCTTAAATAAAAAAAAGAGAACAGGTGTGTGTGTTTGAATGGTTTCCTTATCCCTTTTTCTGTCACCCTTTTATTTCCATAAATTAAAATTGAAATACCAGATACATATGATCAAATCAATGACAAGGTCTATTTATTATCATTATCATTATTATTGTTATTTAAATTTCCCAGAATCCTTATTTAGAGAATTATTCAATATGTTGGAGCTGAAAAGATGAAGGCAGAACGTGAGAAGAAAATGTCCGGGCGGGACATCTTGTTGTGTGGTGTGTGGGCCTAACTGACCACCAGAGCATCAAACTGATTTTGGAAAAAAAAGAAAGAAAGAAAAGAAGTAAATTTTATGTCAATTATTTCAACATCATCCCTATTTAATTTTGTGTGCAACATTTCACTATTAATACGCTATAATTAATTAGTAATAAATTAGCAGTTACTGTTCAAAATCATTCCTAATTCCTGAATCCTCAAAAATTATGGCCTGTTTATATTCGGAAAAGAAATATGCCTTTTCCATTTTTGGGACACGTTGCTTTTTTAAACACAGTTCCCAGATATTTTTTGGCTGCTTGAGAAAATATTCCTTCCAAAACCCCTTGCTTTTTAAAATTTTCTTTTATTGTTGTTGCTCTGCATTGAGCTTTTTTTTTTTTTTTT
>JAJHUR010084149.1:0-29470 GCA_027495735.1 Lutjanus campechanus | reverse complement strand
TTTTCAATTTGTTAAAAAATAAGTTGACTAACTGGTGTTTACATTAGATTAATACTGTGTGTGTGTGTGTGTGTGTGTGTGTGTGTGTGTGTGTGTGTGTGTGTGTGTGATAATATCAGCTCATTGCAGCAAATGTTATGCTGGCCTTCCTTTATGTCCTGGAAATCCACTGATCTGTACATGTAATTAAACATAACAGAACAAGGGGAGTCGATACAAAATGATTAACGATTATTGATGATAATCGTGATATTTAAAAAAATTAAACCCCAATATGTTAATAATACACCCAGGGTATCGTGGAAATAATCCAGCACCTCTTAAGCGTACTGCATGTAAATCATTTCCATTACTTGATGTTCTCTCTTTGCCTCCCTCCCCCAGTGCCCACACACACCTTTTCACTGGCCATTAAGTGTAATTGCATTTATACGTTTTTGCACAGTTATGCTTACATATTCTCTCCCTAAACTTGTATTTTGAGCTTAATTTATTCACCAGGAAAGAAACAAAATGCAAAATTTAATGATTGAATTTAAAGTTAATGATTAATTTTACTGATAGCATAGCACTTTCCCAAAATGTCTATAGATATTGCAGTAATATCTTTAGCATGAATTCTTTTGTCCACAATAATCATGTAGTTCAAATCTGATATCATGGCAGCCTAAATTGGAACCATAATTTATATTCAGTAGTCAGATACAAATTACAGATTTTTAATGATATGTAGTAAATGTAGAAAATGCTGGTTTATGAAAACTAATGTTTTTCTGAAATACACTGATTATTCCACGTAAAAGCTGTTTCCTTAATGGATTTTGTTTACTAAATCTATGACAATGGCAAAAATCAAATTCTGCACATTGTATATTTGGTGTGTGGAGGATCATAGCCTTAATCATGATTTTATAGATTTTATAATACAGAACATAAATGGTCAGAATGAGTGTTTAGCTGAGCTCATGAAATCCAGGATAAAACAAAATCATAACAAGCTTAAACTTGCCATTTCTGTTGAGTAACACAATAGCAGATTAAGAAATCACATGTTAACGTGTGAGACAATATGTTTGTCAAGCAGTGTGCCAAGATATTTCACTTCATAACTAAGATGCCTTCCTGTGCTGCTGTGGCAGCGTAGACGTGTGAGACAGTGCTGTGTCTGGGTCGTAGCGTATGCCGTGTGGGATTCAGTGAAATCATTGTGGGTGTGTGTACGTGTGTGTATGTGTGTGTGTGTGTGAGAACGGTAAAGCGATGGTGGCCTCCTCCCAGCATTCAGCCCCCCTCCCCGGTGCACTTGACACATGGTACACATGTGTGCAAAGTTCCGCAAACACACACACACACACACACAATCTCACACTCTCACACAAATACCCGTGTTCTCACTTTCTCAAACATAAAAAAAGACAAAACAAAATTACACCTAATATTCTTAAAGATGAAGAAGAAAAAAAGTCCCTGCTGTGAACAACATGCAGCCACATCAGGTGCAAGATGAAAATTAATGTTAACTTTAATCACTGAGAACAAAAGAGGTTTTTTTTTCCCATGCTTATCTGTGGCAACTGGACTGGCAGATGTGATCCACTTGACTAAAGCCTTGATCGCGAATTCCTCGCTATATAAAGTAAGATTAGCATGACTTTAAACTCATTTTCATGTCAGTCTGTAGAACATGGCAATAAATCATTCATGGAGGGAAAAATAAAATAGTTGAAGTCACTCCAAAACAACAAATCAGAAGATCTGATTTCAAAATTTTCTCCGTTTTCACTCATCCTGTCAATTTGAATAAATGCCTGTCGGGTTTCTACCAGGTGTTTCTGAACAGCTGAAATGTTTGAGCAACAGCTATTAGACATGATAATTACCTGAGCTTAATGCAGCAAAAATTTATGTATAGAACAATGCATTATATGCACAGCATGACTCCTATTGCAAAGTCAGTACACTGTAAAACTTTCCTTAATCAAAAATTAAGGAAACATGTTAAATTAAAATACTCGCTCTGAAAAAAACGCTGCACCTTTTCAAATAAGTGAGTTCAATTCAAGGCCGAATGTTCATCGAATGGCTTAGTGTCTGTTTATGAGTGATAAGAAATCATTAATAATCATTAAGGAGGAGTAGATGTTTATAATGGTTAAATTGAATTAAATGTTAATGGAGTCTGGCAGACAGTAAGACAGGAAGTCAATGAACTCAAACTCCACAGTGTATATTTTCAGATCGGTGTGCTTCTGTTTTCAGGCAGGCTTAACTTTACATTGACAGACAATTGATAGTTGATCAATAGCTGATCAACTTACAGTGTGGGACTCGTCCTTGCTTGTTGTTGTCAATTTATGTTGTGCTCATCTTGCACTCCTGCAGCGTTTGTGCATCCTGCCAGAGCTTCCTCGAGGCCAGGGAGGGAGGGCTGGGGTATAAAACTCTCTCCAGCAATAGATATATTAAATAGGATTTTAACCTATTAATATACCAACTGGACTCCAGTACTCATTTTTGGACGTGCAGCTGTAATATATAGCTTGAGGTAATTTTTTCAATGATTCAAAACAAATTTTAAAAAAAAACAACTCTTCAATCACACTGACCAACATCACAAACAAATTTGCCTTTTACATTTTCTCAGCTTGAAAAGTGGGCTCCTCATTTCACAGGAAGAACCTACAGCTGCATCTGCTCCTCTTGGAGCTACTTTGTTCCAGCAATGGCACTAAATTCAATATTAACCTTCACCATGGTTTACAGTATTTTCATTATTGTCAAAAGAAACAACCACGACTTTTCTTAAAGTGTATTAGAGACATTTATATATGTCTATACAAAAAGAAGAGTGTCGGGAGAGTGTCAAATCTCACACAGTGCATGCTGGGAAGTCTGCTTATATGTTGACCATGTTTCTTTAGAAACTTAATTTAATGAGTTGATTGCACTCTGTACAGTACATTCATCTAACTTGTCATTTCAAGTCAAAAGACCTCAAGTTAGAAGAACTTGTGCTTGAATATTTATGTAAAATTAATGAGAAATGATTAGTTGATTCCTATAAATTTTGTTTTTTTTTACAGTGCAGGCCAAACAGCACATTATCCACTGCAGTTTACTGTAAGTGATGATTGGTCAGTCAAAGTCCAGCTTACATCAGCTTTCACCACTGAACCATAAGTATTTAATTTTCTGTTATTTTTCTCTTGACTTCCACACACACATTGCTTGTCATGTTGATGAATCAGAGTTCAGTCTGCTCTCTGGAGCTCTTCGGGCTGATTCGGTAATGCACGCTGCCGTTTGTAAGCCCATTGTTTGACTTTGCACTGTCAGCTGATCACGCAGGCTTAGTCAGTGGAATTGTCAAGTAATGAAGAAATTTCATACTGACTGTTTTTCTCTATTAAGGCACTTATTTTGCTCATATCTGAGTGGAAACAACATACATTCCCCTCGTTCTTCGACTCATGCGCTCGCATTTAGCAAATGATTTTGCAGACAGCCAGTATACATGCATGTAAAGACTGTTGTTTGACACTCTAAATGGCAATTCTTCTCAAATTTATATTATAATTCAATAGGCTCTTGCTCTTCATAGCGATACTCTGTGAAGGAGGGCTGTTTTACCTCAAGTGATTTCAATTATGATGCCCTGCCAGCTCAACATGGGGTTAAATGAGGTTATAAATATGACACTGTTGGATTGTTATTTCCATAACAAGACTTCACCATGTTAACCAGATTCTTTTTTCCATTGAGCAATACACTACAATGGAATGCCTAACATGTGAAGTGCAATTTCATTTTACTGTTAAAAACAACGTTTATGAGCAACCAGGGGAAGGCAGACAAGGAATTATTTAAGGTGTGTCCATTTAAGAGGATTTTAACAAGTATAATTTTAGAGAAGGCTACAATGCTAATTGTCTAAAAGTAAGCATAACATGCCTTTCCATTTCTCATGGATTTTTTTTTTTTTCCTTTTCATGAAATGTGGCAGCTTTCCTCTTTGTTCAGCACTCGGAGCAAATTGCTTGGCCCCTTTTTGTTTTATCTGCACTTCACTCGTGTTTGTGCGCTACCTGTTTGAAGTGAATATGTGTGACATTTGGGCATGGCACAGTGTGAACAGACAGGCCATCATTGGGACGGGGCTGTCGGCTGTTTGTTTAATGCCTGCCTACTGTGAAAGTCTCCCTGAAACAGGCGCAGTAAATATCCCCATTGATCCAGAGGCAGGGGGCCCTACGATGATGTAGTGGCGAAGAGCCACGGGAGTAAATCTAACCGACAGTAATCCAATCCCATTCTCAAGGCTCTGGGATCTGAGATAGGTGCTTTAAATCCAAAAGTGTGCCTTTTTGCACAATTTCTCTGCCTTTGTTGGTGCTGCTTCTCTTGCTTTTTTTTTTTTTTACTTCCATGTCTCAGCTCTTGAGTCGATCCATAGCTTGCTGGGGTGCTTCGCTAGCTATCCTTTATATTTGTTTAAGATCAAAGTCCCATAATGATGCCGCAAACTCAGCCCCATGCTCATTCCACCGTCAAACTCACTCCCACGCTCACTTTTGCTTGTCTAAAAAGCATGTGCATCCACCTGAAGTACAGACTCCAAAGTTAAGAGAGTGTGACAGGTGTGTGTGCATGTGTGTGAGATAACACTCCTCAGGTAATCACTGTTCTCTGCGAATGGTAGAGGGATACACTGGAAACTCTGAAACCCCATTAGGCTGGAATTTCCCTTTGATGGCCAAAAGCTGCCTACCTATAGCGCTTGACTGGTTGCTTGGCTGCTCCACCAAGTGTTAGTTTTCATGCAGGCTCTCAAGATGACAAAGTTACGCACTCCAGATCCCCTGGAATAGGATTGTGTGGTTTACAAATTCAAATTCTTTCCTGTATGGATTGTTGAGAGTTGCTGAGGCGTGGTGCACTTTAGCCTGGTGAGCATTTTGAAACATTAACAGTTTGGTACAGTGAGGGATCAACAGTTCGGTATGGCTCACCAAAAGAAGATGCCTGTGGTTACCAGTTCACATCAGAATTGTTCTAATGCACTCTGCTGCATGCATCCAACAGTAGTCGGTGGTTATTAGAACCTACATTTAACGCCACTCACCACAGAGGGCTGAGAGAGTGTGAAGGATTCAGAGAGTTAGGGGAAAACATCACTATTAATTTAAGTCACAAAATCTGAGTTTTAATTGCATTTAGTGCTGTGGCAGTTTTGACATTCATGTAAAGGAGACTGGGAAGTGTTGTAACACGGGGTTAGTTGTAACACTGTCAGTTTGACCAATCAGACAAGTGCTCACAGAAGCAGTGCCATGTCCCATGTCTCATGTCACAAGATTTACAGGTACGAAAATAACATTTTTAGCACATCTAGCTCTTCATAAGGCCTGCCCCTCTTTGCCCCTTTTGTGTTACAGTGATATTAGCTTGGCACCATGATCAACCTTCAACTCTCCTGTTTTTTTTGTACTTAAGCTAAATATGCTATGTGCTAGGCTCATCTCATAAAAAACGTTGCTGGAAGACCAGTAAAAAAGACATATATTCTTACCTTCCGACCTTAAATTAGCTATCTAATGTTAACAAAATGCTAGCTAACTAGCTAGATAACCTACATCAATAATTAGCTAGCTCGGTAACTAAGCTTTAGCTGACCTAAGATATGACCCTATATGTAGATTTTAGAGGAAGAGGAGAAAGTTGACCAAAGTACAAAGTTTGCTTAACTGTTATTGGAGCACAGAGCAAAAAGGGGCAGGACTTAGGAGGGTCAATTTTCAAACTCAGCCCATTACCTCTCATTGTTATGTCTGTCCCCAGTTAGTGTTACAACTCACCCAAGTAGTGGAGTAGGTCATAACAACGGCACTTTTTGTATTTGACATAAACTCACATAATCTATGATTGCATAGTAACATCCAAGTGACTTATATCTGTTGCAGACAAATACGGGTACCACATATCAAAGTTTGAGAAATCTTGCACAAAAAACTGTTACTGATGTTCAAACAAAAAACTGTTACAATCATCCCCGGTCTCCCCTACATCTGAGCTGAAAATGAAACTGCTTTGTGTGCCTTTATGTGTATGTACAACTTTCAGCTTTGAGGAATGTGAGCAGAGAAAACCCCCTTGACTTTGACTCACTTCTCATAATACTTTTAAGTTGATACACCTTAAAGGCCTCTATACTAACAAAGAGGCACTGTACTGTATATCCATGTCTGAAAATCTAACTGGCTGGTCAGACGCAGGTTGAAGGACACTCCTATTTCCATGTTGTCGAGGTCTAGTCAAGGTGGGGGTGGGTTTATCTTTTGCAGTTAGGTGCTTAAAGAAAGCGGGAAAAAGAAAGCTCGGAGAATGGCGGGGGTTGTTTTGGAAAATCAATGAATGCGTGGGACATAGTGGTGGTCCACCTGAAAGGGAACACGTCATCAATTAAACAAACTTGGCGAACAGGGCCAATTCATCAGAGAGCGGCGTGGATCAGCTATTGGGTTCAGCTTCGACGTGACAAATGCCGGACCTCCTCTGTGTGCCCAAGGTTGCCGATCGATAGAGATCATCATTGTGATGTGGCCTTTTATCTCACAACCTGCTCCCTCAAGCCTTATATTATTCTATTCCCAACACAGAGATCTCGCAGGAGGAGGAGGGGTGAGAAGGGCACGAGCCTGATTGTATCTCTTATTCTCCGAACGTACGGGTATCATTTGTTCAAACTGTTTTCGTGGCTTTTGACGATCACCCCTCTCTTGAAGCGGGAAAGTTTTGAGGGTTCTTATTGGGTTCAGTACCTGCTGTTGCAGTTTGTTTCATCCTGGGATTATTCCTCGGCAGATGAATATCACTCTGGTTAACATGTCGTTGCTCGCTGAGGGATTGACTCCTCTCAACACAAGCCGGCTCCCCCTCAGCGGCACTTATTCAAATGTGTCAAATCCGGCTGAGAGGAAAGCCTCCTGGGTTGCTATTGATCCAGGCCATTATGGAATTCCATGCCAATAAACTGTCATGACTTACTGTAACAGTCCAATGATTAGGCTCCACTTCGGTCACATGACCGTGGAGAGCTTCCTCATTATCAGAGGCCATTATGAGAAAATGGAGTTTTGCAATTGAGTTATGCAATGATAAATATTGACTTATTTCAGCTTTAATCGTCTGGTTTAACTGTGTTATTGGTGTATGGGCCTATAGAGTTGCCAGTAATTGCAGTGTTGTTATGTGCATCATGATCCACTCTTTTGACTTTTTTCAACCCTTCCTTTGTGAAGCCATGTCAGACACACACCAACTTTGATGTAATGTCTAATTTCTAAAATACAGCGTCTTAAAATAGAACATGTTGGGAAAGTTTTTGATTCAAAATGTGCCTTGAGCGGACCTGATTTTGGCTGTCTTTGCAAAATGTATGTGCAATGGTTTGTTCAAAATTTCCAGTAACTTTTTCCATGTAAGAGAAATGGAAAGTGACTGCAAGGTGCGCAGCTGAAGGTTGAACTGTTTTTTGGCAGGGTGGATCACTTTCAATGATTGCAAAAGGTTTGCATTTTTAGAAAAGCACAAAGTGACAGGAACTGCTTTTTTTCTGGCAATTCTCTCACTCCAACCAACCAATCACACTTAAAACATAGCCAGAAAGCAGCAAAAATCCATGCAGAAAGTGTTGGTGGAGAAACCTTTCATTGTAAGTGGATTCCTCGCCACTTATTCTCTGCCACACAGGACATGGTGTGTTTTAGGACTGAGGTTAGCGTTATGAACAGCGAAGCAGGATTCTACTGAAATAAAGAGAAGAACTGGTAAACATGGCGACTTAAAGCAACAGGTCGGATTATTTGATATGGGGTTGTATGAGCTACTTATTGATAGTCAGTATATTACCTACAGGAGATGGTGATTGAAATGCCCCCAGTTTGGAGAAGTACAGAGGAGTACCAGTGAGGAAGCTAAGCAATGTACCACTGTGAATGGGGTCAAAAGTTTCCCAACGGAAAAGGTTGTCCGACGGCAAAGTAAAGCAATAAAAATATTCTAAATGCAGCATACACTTAAACTGATATTGTTTTTTTTAGGTGAACCTTTTTTAAGTGGCTAAAATACCTTTTTGTTGCTGATTCTGTCCATAGCAGTACCTGCTTCACTTCCATGCTGGTGCCCTTCTCAGCTTCTCCAAACTGGGGGCCTGCAGACTGCCATCTACTGTAGCGAATACACTGACTGTGGATAAGTACCTCACACAACCCCACTTCAAGTAATCCAAACTATTCCTTTAATACAAACATGCCAGTAGCAAAATAATTTAGCAGATTATACCACATCAGGCAGGTTTTGGCCATAAAATGCTTGCAGTTTCAGTCTATATATGCTAATTTCCTACGTGTCCTACAGTCTAACTTTGTCAAATCTGTTCAGCTCCTTGCAAGTGCTGAAACGTTACACCTGGCCTGTAGTGTAAAATATGCATGCGGACACTATCAGTTACATGCTTCTAGCCTGCTCCAGCTGGGAGAAATTGAGGATATTACAACTCACTCTGTGTTTCACCAGCCAGCCCCAGTTTCCCAACACTGATTTGAACCAGTCTCTGCTATCTGCTCTTCATTAGATGAGATTTCAGCCCCGCTAGTAGCTGCAGGAACGAATAAAGGCAAGGCATGCAAAACTACTCCAGCAGTAGCACTTGACAAATATGGAAGAGAGGGCTCTTGTTCTGTTCCTATTGAAATCAAACGCTAACATGTGGAGCTTAACATACAGCTGTTATTATTTTAACAACTCAATTTAACGCTGATCGCAGGATTCAAATTTTTAGAGGTTGACCATACACGTAGCTAAAAGAAAACTATATACAAGAATGGAAGGTGCAGAGCGCTGAAATTGCACTGGACCTCGAAATGCATCCCAGTGCGCATTAAAATATAAGAATCTACGCCTCAGCAGGTCCTGCAAAACCCTCTTGACTCGTGCTGTTTTTGATGCAGCCAGATTGCGAACACTACTTGCTGATGTATGGAATTTGAAGAGTTCAGAGTTGTCACTGTCAGTGATTGACATGATGAGAGGATCAATGTAAAAGCCTTCCTGCCAAGCAATAATCCATCCAAACTGATCACGCTTAAAATTGCCTGCAGGTATTGATTACATGTGCAGGCCCAGAAAACACCGTAAGCACTGTGCAATAACAATCAAGTTGGCTAAGGAGGCAGATTGTTTTCTCCCTTCCCTCTTTGGCATTGCTCATTCTCTTCATTTCATATACACTGTGCATTAAAAGCCTTTAACTTAAACAACTAGGTTTAGTGGGATGCTTTGCAAGAAACTGTTTCAGAAACCCTACATGTTTCTGGCATGCGGTTTGAACAATTCAGCACTATGAGGACAAACCAGTGCAGCCTGTTCTCATTCCAGGGTTGTCATATATTGATGCTCTGTCATACTTCTCTGCGACTCATACAGTATATAGGTACCCCAGAGTATCGGTATGATTTTTTTTTTTTTTTGCCACATGCCACATCAGGTTCAGCAACTGCTCTTTAAAGCTACACTTCCTGATCCATATGTCACAAAGTGTTCATTCATGAAAATAGTATCAAAGAGTAAAAAGAAGAACTTTTCGAGTTGAGTTTGACTCTCTGCTTTCAGAGATCCATAAAGGAAAGTCTCATTTTAACAGCATCAGCAGAAAAATTAAAGGACATGTTAAAGCGGAGGAACAGTAGAAAGGAGTGCTGGTAATGTCATGTTACCTGAGGGCTGTACTGTCTTGCCTCACTTATGTTGGTAACACGTTGAGGTTGTGCTTGTCCTGTTGTACTGAATATCTTTAGAGGTGTCATTATCTTCGGGACAAGGAAACAGTCAGCACTCCTTCACATGTGGTGTTGCTCAAGTATGCAGCGCCGAGGGGGGTGACAATTACAAATGTATTTGAAGACCGTGGATGAGAACAGGCTGGCCTGTGATTTAAAGGTATATAAAATTTAAATCATTTAAATTTATAATTTAAAATATATAATATACATATATATATATATATACATATATAGGGTATATAGGGTGGGAGGTGGTGTTGTTTGTGTGTCGATTTGTGGGGCTTATAAATTGTTCGGTCAGGTCCGCCAAAAAAATACTAAACACAGAAATCGTGAACAACAGTTAGAACTACTGGTCTAACTTCACAATTCAGTACTTCTCAGCAACTAACATGTATAATGTCTATTATGTTTAGAGGAAAAACAAATTTTTCCTTTACACAGACTTTAAGACACTGAAGGCTAAAGAGTTAGCATGCACACGGGACAGAGCTCTTTCAGAGGTGAAGAGAGGATTTTAGTTCCAATGCTCTTATCAGATTCTTCTGGACAAGAGGAGCAATGGACCAAAGCCAAACAGTCAGTGCAGTTATTTACATTATTTTTCATATATTCCAGTTGATCAAATCTACTGGGGAAAAAAAATATCCTCTACTTTTTCTTTGACACACACGCAACAGGTTGAGGAGCTGGAAATGACTGTGGCTATTAGACACCATATAACCAACTGTTTAATCACCATAGTCCAAATAAGCACATAAAAGGTGACAAAAAAAGAGAGGCGCTGCAGCAGGTTGCCACCTTGCCAGCCTGCAATACAGTATGTAGGACAAAGCTGTCCATGATCACAGTAGACCATTGCATTACACCTTATCATTTCCTCTGGAACTGAAACTCAAACTGAGACTCATCAATAATGCACCTATGATCTCCCATTCAGAAGATCTCAATGGCAGATCAAGCTACTGTAGTATCTCCTCTCCATTCTCCGCCTCCACTTCTTCCAACATACTTTCTTTAAAGCCATAATGTCCATACATGTAAATTCACTTCACTGACCACAATCTCCGCACTAATGACTTCAAATGTCCAGGACCCTCATTTGGGAGTTTAGTTGTCCGCATAGATTTTCCCATTAGTCCAGAGCCTAAGATTCATTCTGTCTTTTTTATTAAAACCCACACAAATGGATGCCTCCATAATGAGGGTTTTTTTTTTTCTTTGCCTCTGTTGGCCACAGCAATATAACGTCAACTGTTGTCTCTGGACAAAATGATATCCCTGACTATATTGGGTGAGAGATGCTCCTCTATTAAGCTCTCCTACTCTCTAACTGAATTATTAAATACGCAGAATCTGGTTAAGCAGCGTACATTTTCCTAAAGGTCAGAAAGTTCATTAACTATGGACTGCCATTGATCGTATCCTTGTGTAGTTCTCTGCATGGTCTAGGTTTTCGAGCCTGGTTATTGAGTATAAACAACAACAAGGCTGCTGTTCTTTTGCTACAGCTATGAAAGTTAAATGCACAATTAGAAAATTCTGCTGCTAGGGATCTCATGTTATCTTCACTTTTAAACAGCGGACATGGCTAAAACAGAAACAACCCACCCTCACCAGAAAAATGTGCATGTTGGTTGAAAGTGCAAGCAGCTTGTTTCAACTGCTATGTCCATTTATTGTTCGGTGGCGCTCATAGTGGATGAAGTAAGTATGACAGGAGAAGCATAAGGAGTAAGAAAGTCCACATTTGTAGTATGTGGGGTGGATGGAGGACTCAGACAAGCATAGAAAAAAAATTTCATGGACGTGACGTCACTTCCGTCACATGTAAACATGTAAACGACATGTGTAATGTCACATGAGTTACGTCATAGTGCGAGGGATGTCCTAATGTATACCTAATACCTAATGTAGTTATTTCAACCCAAACCACAATCTTTTCCTTACCCTAATCTAGTATTGCCAGAACCTAACCAAGTCATTTTTGTACCCAAACCTAATCAAACCACCAACGTTTTGCAACATAAGCCACATGTGTAATGTCACTTGAGTTATGTCAAATGTTATGCAACATAGTTAAGGTCCAGAAAGTGTGTCGTTTTGACAGCAATCAACCTGTTCTGTTGTTTAGGATGTGTCGGATTAAAATCTATCTGACATGATTCAGGCAGAGATCATGTTCACAAAGTAATACTAAAATTTTACTCACATTAAATTTAGTCGTGTGAGCCAACTTTGTTCTTCACTCTCTGACATGTCTGATGTCCTGTATATATCTGGGTTTGAGCATTGTTGGAAACATTTGTGATAATGTAAGTACACAACCCGCAAATATATAACATAAGTATGTTACATATTACAGCTTACACGGTTTAGTCCCATAACATGGCGTAACTATGGGCAAATACACTTTTTTTTATCAATAAAATCTGGTTTTATCACTTACATTTCAAATTCTTTTCAAAGAGGTATTAAATGTAACAGTTCAAAAGGTTGTCCTCCCCCCCCACAAGTCAATTTGAGCCAAGTTTCTGAATCCACTGCACTTTTGCTGGCTAAAGAAACATTTCAGTGTAACGGCCACATGCCCCCTTTTTTTCCCCCTCCCCTTGCTGTATCTTTAAACAGAAAAATCCATAATGACTATGACAGCCACGGTATCTGTTTCACAACATTCCGCTCATGTCAATCAGCATGATGCCGATAAAGATCTGTATTTTGATTGAACGTGTGCAAAACTACTCATACTTTACACAAGCGACTTTGATGTTAAACCATTTGAAATCATATCAGATGCTGCACGACGAAAGAACACCCAATCAGCAGAGATGATTTCATAAAGGGGGCTCTTGGGTTTCAGCGTCATAAATAACTCATGGTAATCCCATATTTCTCTGACTTCTCTCATTTGAGCTTGGGATGGAAAGAGGGCAGTTGTGACAAACATTGTTAGCGCGGCTGCCAAGCCGCTCTGACCTGGCTTTATGTGTCTTGGCTGCTCTGGTTTCTCTGTGCAAGGACCTATGAGGTGATGTCCCAAGTTATCCATATCCTTACCTTTTTTTTTAACCCATTACATACCCTGCATATAGAAAAAAACACTAGGTTGAGCTTCAGGGAAGATTAGAATGTGTTTTGCTTTTCTTAAAAAGTGAGGCAGTATATTCAGAAAGGAAAGCATCAGGCTTGAGAAGTAGAGGATTGCATGTAATGATGTAATTGGGATACAAAAAATATAACTGTATTAAAAGACATAATCAGATACAGATACCGATATTATTGGCAGTATCAACTGACAGACCAGCCGCTAACATTAGCTACACAGAAAGCCAGTTAGCCTGCTAACCTGTTAAAACTACTACTACACTACTACTGAAACATATTTTGGGACTGTAGGTGGTGATGCTGGTGACAGTGATGGTGTGTGAGGTAAAAACACAAGACCAGAATAAGTTCTGTCGCTTCACTTGAGTTGTGAAGTTTGAATCACAACTTTAACAACGCGCATTTAAAAGTGCAGAATTACCACTATTGATTTAAACATGGATTTGCCCACAACAAAGGGAGGAACAGCTTAACAAACAACAAACTTAAAACATGTGATTAGGCGAAACAATTTTGACATATTTAGTGTTGAGATAATCCAAAAATAACAGAAAGTGATCAAGTTACATTACTCAAATACTGTGATACTTGGATTAGGTCACCGATTCCGTTTTTAACAGGTAATTGTATCAGAGCACATTTTTAAAGTAGCACTCCCAACCCTGGAAAGTGTTCATTTTGTATAATCTCCTTGCTCTTCAAGTAATGTTGCTGTTTTTGTCTGCCCATTTTAGAATCATAATAATGATAATAATGTGTGAGGGCATGTGCATGTGAGCGCACACATGCCACGCTGTAAGGATTTTTTTTTTTTTAAATGGCTCGATTCATAAGTCATGGGTACCCCTGCTGAGACCTCTTCCTACACGTGCAATTTTCCGAAGCCAGCCACTCACCAAGCAATAATTATGCTGAAGTTTTCAATTACACTCCTTCCATTTCATTAACAAAAAATGTTTGGCTATTGTATAATTAGATATATGAGCTTACCACCTACATTTAACATAGCCACTACACAGCAGCTTGATGGAAAACAGAGAGGGATTTTAGCATGTGTGCATTTACGGCGGTTTAGTAGTCTTCTATAAAGCAAAATCAGCTAGACGTTATGCAGCAGGCTTCCCCCTCCTTTTTTCCATCATGTGCTGAGGTCCTCTAATCTACGAGACGTATACAGACCTGTAATTGAGTATTATGAGATGTTTGATGAAGTATGGGAAGTTTTGTTAACATTCAAAGTACACATGTACACCGGCTACATGTTAGTTGTTGCTGCCTATAAATTTATATGAGGTCAGACATTTGAACCATGTGTGGCAGTGATTATTAGTTACCGTAGCCTGTGGCATTAAATTAAAGTAGGAAAAAAAATCTAATCTCACCCCAAGTGAATATTTATCCTCCATTAAACAACTTTATAGAATGTTTTACACTCGGAAACTTAAGCTCTGCCCCCCTCTCTCCGTGCTGCAAAGTATAACCCGTTGATGATATTATATAAAAAATTAAACTGTCCATCATCGTGGCTATCTTGCCATCTTAAGTGGCTGTACCCTGTTACCACACAGGCTTGAGTTTCAGGGCAATGCAATCCAATACAAGCCACAGAAACTCTCCTCAGTCCTGTCATTTTGTCTGTTCCCTTTCACATCCCTTGCAACAGGTTTCCACTGGAGGCCAAGATTGTTCTCAATAAAGAGGTATGTGTTGCCGCTCTACCTACATTTAGCAGAAAACCGCAGAGCTTATTGTGTCTAAATCTTTAACTTGATGACTACAGCAGGTATTACAAAGGCTCACTGGTGCATGATGGCTGATTCAAACTGATTTTCGGAGGTTTCTGAATTGTGCATCAGCACTAAGTTATTGTTCACTCGAGATGTGGCTGACCTAGTTGCTTGACACCGGTGCATTGCTGATGGACAGCAACGCCTGTAGGTGTGCCTGTGATGTCAAAAAGCTGACAGAGACCGTGCCGGAGACAAGAAAGAAAAAAAAAAAGGAGAAAGAAACGGAGGAGGGAAGAGCGATCTGATGACGCAGAGATAAAGTCAGCAGGGGACAGAGTTTTAATGAGGCTGGCCTCTCATTGGAGAGATGGCTGGATGTTCAGTTCAGCTGGGCTGTAAAGTGATCCCAGCCTGATATTCCCCGGCCCTGTGACAGAATTATTAAAAGCTCATCCTCTTAATGCAGCATCCACAGTGTCACCTTTCACAGGTCCTCAGAGACACTTGCCCAATAGGACTGCCTCTTTTTTCCACAGGTAGCTAAACTGGCAAAGAACAGACAAGCACCTAATCTGACATTACCGATCACTGACTCCGCCTGCACTGTAAAAAATAAATTTGTTTTAACTTTAAGTCCAGACTGCCTTTAAGTTGACTGAATTTGAATAGGCAAGTTGAGGTAATTTTGTAATAATTCTAAATAGATAAACTTTATGTGATGACTTCAAATGATTTTTTGCATCATTATTCATGCACACGCAAATTATGCACAGACGCAAAAAACTGTGTTTTTCTTAAACAAGTAAGTGCCTGCCTTAGAATTTTAAGTTGACTGAATTTGGAAAGAGGTATTGAGGTTTTGTAATGATTCAAAATGAATCAGCTTTTCTCGCCAACTTTTTACCAGTTCAGTTGTACTTGAGAAGATATGTTCAATGAGCTTAAGATATTAAGTTGAACCAATTACTCTTCAGTCACACTGACGAACATTACAAACAAACTTGATTTCCTTTCACATTTTTTTTCAGTTTCAATAGTCAGTTCTTCATTTCACACAAAAAACTTTGCCTCTAAGGGGGTAGGAACTTACTTTTCTTTTTAAGATAAACTTGAATCTTTGAGTTTTAGACCCTCCCCAAAAAATAATAAAAAATTAATTCAATTAAAATAAATGTTCACAGTGAGCTGTGAATCTAATTTGTCATGTATTTGGGTTGCTGAAAATGAAATGGTTGCAATTGAAAATGTTAAATTATTAACTATTATTCACTTTCACGTGGGCACTTGTATATTGTGAATGAGTATCATTCTGCTTTTGTTAATACTCACTGTTGACAATATTAAATTATTAACCATTATTCCCTTTGACTTCAAGATTAAAGTTTATCTAAAGAAGTAAATTACATTAGTAGATAGTGAAACTTTTTTTTTTCAGAACCTAAGAGTCTGCACTGGGCTCAAAACTCAAAAATCTTTTTAAGTAAGTTGCCTTGACATTTTGCGTTTTTCTCAACTTTTTGTTTTTTACAGTGTAACTTGCAGTTTATTAGAGACACACAGCAAGTTCTCATCATATATGTTTTCTAAAGAAGAGTGGCAGGACAGTATTAACTCTCAAACAACACATGTTAGGAAGTTTGCTGATCGTGTTTCTTTAGAAACTTAATTTCACGAGTTGGTTGAACTTTGTTCAGTACATTCATTCAACTCATCGTTTCAAGTTAATAAACTTCAAGTCAGAAGAACTCCTGTTTTCTTAAAGTGTTCTGAAATTTTTTTTAATTTTAATGAACTTAGAAATATATAAAACCAGTATATTTATGTTAATGATAAAATTTCCGTTGATTCCACTAAATTCCTGTATGACTTTTTACAGTGTGGTGACGGTAAACTGAACCCTCTCACCACAACTTGGAACTTGATTTGCTTTCAGCCACACTTAATGCTCTCTTCTATCAGTCAAAGTTAGACATGAGTATTATGTATATGAGCCCTAATTCCATGTCATTAGTGATACTAATTGGATTATGGTGGTCATCAGTTGCAAAAATGATCTCAGAGTGGTGTCCATTTTTAAGGCAATTTTGATACTAAATGGATTTTGCCTCTTTGTGTATAGGAGCAAGTCCCCTCAAGCCTGTACTAATTACATCCATAATCAAATGCGTTCTGTGCCTCCTTGTTAATGACATTGATCTTTTGGAATATCCGAGCCTATATTCTGCGAGATTATTGGATAAAGTGCAGGGCGAAGTCTGCGTGACCCCGGGAGGAAGACGTCGCTGCAGACATAAGTGGGTATTAAATGGATATAATTAACAGTGACCCTTCCTGGCACTCTGCGCGGCCGAGGCCTCTGGTCCATGGATCATATAGCAGTGGGGGTGATGAATTAGCATGGGTTAGGAATGGGGAAAATTAAAATTAAGAAAAGGGAGACGGGCTGAGAGATAGATCAATGTTGAGCCAGGAGGCTTATCAGCTGATAGGGGCCACAGATGTAGTGGTCAGGCTCTGATGAGGCAAAATCCATCATTTAGAAACTTCTGCTCTTCATGCCACACCAAACTTCACCAAAAGCTTCATCAGATGGATTTAAACGAATGTTCTTTCTCATCCTTTATGTTTGCATCAGCGAGCACGCATCCATCCTGTGGGCAACGACTATGTTTGCTTATTGATCATTCAAAGGTCGCGACCTTACAGCCCTAATCCATTGTGATGATGTAGACAGATGATTTGGAGCGAGATGAATCCAACCTGGCAACATATAATCAGAGTTCTCCTCTTCACAATATAAAGGCTAATCGAGTCATGCGCTATGTTTGTAAATGCATCTAATTGCAGAGCCGAGTATTTCAATTTCTGCGACACACTGACCCCTCTTTACAAGTCTATCTGGCAACCGCTCCACCCCTGCACAGGTGGGTCCCATTGTGGAGTGTGTGTGCTGTTTGGTTTTCTGCTGTACTGTTGGCATGATGAGGGTAATTGGAGTGTTGGTCTGGTGAATCAGTGCCAGCCTGGGTGGGCAGATTGCATATGATGATCATGTTCTGACCAGATGGCTAGCTGGCACCAGGGCTCGAATTGGCCGGGTGTGTATGTGTGTGTTTGCATGTGTGTCGGTTTGTGTATTTGTGCATGTGTGTGTATGCATGGGAGGGTTAAGTGGGTATGAACAGCAATTTCTTGTGACTGCTCATTTAGAAACATATATTGAAACTCTGTGTGTATACGCACAGGGACTATGGGCCTCGTGCAAGAACCACTGGTACAAACAGATTCATGGAACGTATGAGTGATTTGAAAGAATTTGTGGCATTCAGCAATTTTCTCATACTTACAATTTTCTTCTTTTAAAGTACAAAAGTATGAAGGAAATTTATGAGAATTCCAGACTCGTTGTAGAAGTCATGTAAAGAAAAATGTGCCTGTCACCACAGAGGGGAAAACACTTGTTTAACTTGAGAAATAAGATGACTTAAAGTGGACAAATTTGGAATTTAAATATAATCGTAAATTTAAATAAATAAAAAAAACAAACCAAAATTATCTTGACGCAAAATTAATATTCTGCTCACTGAGTCATCATCATCCTGGCTCGCCAATTTACTGAGAAGCTTGAGGTGTTTTTTTTTGTTTTTGTTTGT
This sequence comes from Lutjanus campechanus, assembly GCA_027495735.1. Taxonomy (NCBI): domain Eukaryota; kingdom Metazoa; phylum Chordata; class Actinopteri; order Lutjaniformes; family Lutjanidae; genus Lutjanus; species Lutjanus campechanus. The sequence goes on along the minus strand of JAJHUR010084149.1, from coordinate 11,140 downwards.
GTGTGTGTGTGTGTGTGTGTGTGTGTGTGTGTGTGACTTGTTTTAATGTACATCCATAAGTTAACAGATGTGACATATACATACACATATACTTATACATAGTATATGTAACATAACTTAGGCCTATGTAAGGTAAGGCAAGGTAACGACACAAAACACAACATAAGCCATTTTATATGTACTCACCACTATGCCGATGTGATGATGGGTGAAGGTCTTCAGTTCACCAAACAATCCTGGAGTTTTAAGGAGTTTTGGGAGAAACAGGGTAGCAGCCTCATCCAGTACAATGGCAGAGATCGGTGGATAAAACGTTAAAAATAGCACACAAAACAAACACAAAATGTCTCCATCCTGCTTGTGTGGTGTAATCCAAGTGTCCGCGAGCCACGACATTAAAAATTAACCGCAAAAGACGCCATTTACGCCATGTTTTTAGCAGAAATATCAGCTGTAGCACGTAGCCGGTAGGATGTAAACATGGCGTCGATCTCGCGAGACTTCGTATATATCCTAATGGACGCACGTGCGGAAGTCTCGCGAGATCGATTAATGCGGTTAATTTTTAATGTCGCGGCTTGCGGACACTTGGATCACACCACACAAGCAGGATGGAGACATTTTGTGTTTTTTTTGTGTGCTATTTTTAACGTTTTATCCGTGGTCACCATTCACTGCCATTGTACTGGATGAGGCTGCTACCCTGTTTCTCCTAAAACTCCAGGATTGTTTTGTGAACTGAAGATATTCACTTATCATCACATCGGTATAGTGGTGAGTACATACTGAATGGCTTATTCTTGCAGGGTGGAATATCGCTTTAAAGCTCATTAACACATACCTGTTAACGTACAGGTGGCGTTCATCAAATCGAAACAAGCATTTTAAGACAAGGTTTTGCAGTTAAGAGATTTTGGTAAATCTAACTTGGAGACACACGAACAAGCCAAGCAGAACAAAGTAACAGAAATTCAGGATAAGAATACAAAATTGTTATTGCATAAGGCTGATTAAGCACTTTTGAGCCACAGATAGAATAGTGCAACTGATGAGAAGGGATGCTCAAGGAACACATTCTCCACAAATGTGGAGAAAGTGCTTTTTTTTTCCGCACAATTTTGGGATGATTTAGACTTCTCATTCTGCATCAAAACAGTGGGCCACTAGCCGACCACACTGCGGTGGCCAGTCTCATGTTCTTGTCTAAAATCCAAGCCACTTGGAAATGTATTACTTTGGAAGATGACAAATGGCTCCAGCAAAGTTTTGCACATGCGGCCGGATAAAGTTTATCTTTAGGGCATGTGCAGCTGCCAACAGTGCTTCCAGAAAACTTTAATCTTTCCTTTCAGAGGCTCACTTCCTATTTCTGCGCTGGGGACTTGATGGGAGGCAGACCGGGGGTGTTTTGACACCCGTCTGAGGAAACGATCGCAGTGAGTGGGCCTGCTGCTGCTGCCGCTGCTGTAACACTGCAGCCTGTCTCCTGTGGTTCCCGCTGGCTGTTTCTCTGTAACTTAGCGCCCTGGCTACTTAATTAGTGCTTTAAGTCGGAGGGGGGAAGAACCCAGTCAGAGCAGAGCACTTCTCCCAGTCAGCCAGCCAGCCATGTGGCTAACCAACTGGAGGAAGGTGCTTTTATTGAGAATAATCCATCAGGGTGATCTGATGAGGTGTTGATTAACCCACAGGGTACATGATGAGCAGCTTATTAAATGTTATAGATACGTGACCCACATCCAGGCAGATATTATGGGGTTGAGTCCCTGGCCCTCACACATCAGGAAGGGCAAACATCATTACAGTGATGCTGTACTGCTGCACACCAAACAAATAAATTAAAAAAGCATGGAGCAAAGCAAACTGGCAACAGTAAACACTATTGATGTGGCCGGCAGATTTCATTACAACACTCTGCTGTTTCAACTAATGACTAACTTCTTCAGCAAAATCTAACATTGTGAGAGCTGCAGCGGTGAGAGGGAGAGGAGGGGGGTGGAGGAAGGGAGGGAGGGAGCATTACTGGCGTTGCTGTCAGTAGGGGGCTCAGGCCAAGTGGGAAAACGTCAGCACTGTCAATGGGAAGGAGGGCTTGATGTTGCAATGATAGGCCTCCGTAATGGGCACTTTGAAAGAACAATCAGTGCCTTCTGTGAATCATATAGCCCGGCATGTAATTCATGTTTGCGTCTGTGAATTTGTGCCAGAGCATGAGAACAAAAACTATTTGTAGTCTGTAAGAACTAAGCTAAAGGTTATGCATGTCCTTTTATGAGTCGCAGCATCCTGGCTCATGGTCTGACTCATAGTAGATCCTGACGTGTCTTGCTGCTGTTTATTTCATTTTTTTTTTTGCCTGTTTCCTTTATAGAGTCTCTATTTTTATGCAAAGAATTTCCTGTTACATGACTTTGTTGTTTTATTGTCAGATATTTTGTTGCAGCCCAAGTCCGGGAAGTATCAGCTTCCAGAGCTGTTTGTGTGTATTTACAATATCATAATGTTATATTGGGAACATTTTGAGTTTGTTAGGGCGGATGTCAAAATTAACCACCAGCTTCATGTCACTGCCAATGTATCAAATGCTTGCTGGGTAAGGGCACTTGCTGATGACATCATAAACCAGTGCCAGCACAAAATTGTGATGACTGGGATGTAGACATATAATAGAACTAGCCATTATACACCAGTATAAACGAAATGTCTGAGACACTTTGAAACACAAACAAGGTCAGTTATGACTCTTTCTTTGTGAATTTTTGATCCACGGAGGTTTTATATCTGTAAAGCTTTCCTAGAGTTGAGAAAAGTGATTTAAAAATCTGTGATGTCATCACAATGCAAAGTCTATGGGTTAAGCAGGAACTCATGTGCAGGGCCAGCAGGAGAAGAAATACTGTGCATATTAAGTGGGCGACATAACGAGGGATGCACCAGGCGAGCAATTGTCCTTGGACTGAATAGGCGCCTCCTTTGGGTCCAGTGTGCAGTTCTTTATAGTACATCCATGGTAGGCCATTTCTAGATGGTAATCTGCAAAAGATCTTGTGAGAGTGATCATTTTAACCCAAACCTTGATCTTTCCATAATCCTAACCAAGAATTTTTTGTCCCTAAACCTGAGCAGGTCTTAACCACAGCATTGTCACAGCATAAAATATTATTAGTCCTTACAACATGCACCATGAAGAAATAACTTGCAAAATGTAAACCAAAGTAAACTTTACTTTCAACGTAGACTAAAATTCTTAAATTTTTGCTTTTATGTAAGGTGTGAACGTGTGACTGTATGCATCAAATAGAACAGTGACTCTGGCATTGAACAGTGATTGGCATACAGGGCTAACTAGCCTACTTCTGCAGCTGTCAGGGGGTCTGTGCAAGGTAGAAGAGTAGCTCAACTAATATGAAAAAATACACACTGAACACTATGTGTTGCGATTAGGCTGTGAAAGCTAGTTAGCAAGTACAAATGAGTCTAAACATTGAGCTAAAACGGACAAATAGTTGGTAAATGCAATGGATAAATGGTGAAATAGCTTTAAATTAACTGCTTAACAGTTTAAATATTTTCTGAAAGTAACAGATACATAGTTTAAATAGTTAAATGTCACAATGTTTCAAATTGTAAGCACTTTTCTTAACCAACCATTGGTAACATTAACAGTCAAGTAATCGAATAATCATTATAAAAAAAACATTAATATTTTCCTTATGTCAAACAATATCAACTGCATTTTGTCACCCTTCAATCAAGACTTTATTTCCAGAGCAACATGTTATCTCCTACAGCATGACATTGGCTGTGAAACACATAAAAACATAAAGGCCTACATCTTAAACACAGATACTTATCAGATTACAGATAAACTCCCGGTCACTCCAAGTGAACCACCACATTTTCCACTAGGAAAATGCAATCATGACCAAATTGACCTAAACATTAGGTCTATGAAAATATTACAGATTTATATAAATAATACAGTCAAATTCAGTTTAAGGGTAATGCAAGAAGGGCCAGGAGGACACTTGGAGACTGTAGACCTCTGCGAAGACCAAATGCCCTATCTTTTAATGTTAACAAAAGAGAAGAATAATTTTTGTGTCCACGTTGTGATTCTGATCCACACCGTGGTCCGCGCTACACCTTTCCACCAAATTTCATGATAATCAGGCCAGTAGTTTTTTCCATAATCTTGCTGAAGCAGACAGACAAACAAACGGCACCTCCTTGGCAAAGGTAAGGAACACATTTTGATGAGAGAATGATGATGAAAGGCAACTTGAGTTCATCTGGCAGGGCTATGGCATATTTAGAAAACTGCTTTGCATGGTGTCCGTGGCAAAGAGCATATACATAAAAACAATTCATGTCACAATATACCTGGCAACAACAAAGCAAAAGATGGATAGTAATTAATAATGGATCTCGTCTTCCCCTCCTGTCTTTACTGTGTTTCACCTTAAGGAAAAAAAAAAGATAAATCTCTATCGCTTAAACCCCCTGCTCCTCCTACCAGATTAAAAATTCATAAGACATATTGAATTGGTGTGGAAATCCCAAAATATATGCAATTTGATCAAGTGGGGATTAAAAGTGTCATTGTGCTTGTCAATAAGGGTTGGTGGCGACGTGGCAGTATCGCATTGACTCCTGCGTATTAATACTCAGTGTCCTATTGGGCCATCAGCTGATTGTTTGGAATGTAAATGATGCTGCTGATGGCTCCGGTGACTGATGGCTTAAATTCCAATTAATCAATTGCTTCATCAGTTTCCCTAATTCAGATCAAATATCTCCTGAGTGCACACTCTTCTTTCAGTGGTATTAGAAGAAATAAATGCTCTGGAAGTAATTTTCATCAATCTCGTGTACATGCCAATATCCCTCACAAGCCCGGTCCAGGTTGAGGACTTAATGTCTTAAGTGTGTGTATGTGTGAGAGAGTGTGTGTGTGTGTGTGTGTGTGTAGGAAAGGGATTTGCATATTAGAGAGGGATGTAAGGAAGAAAAATAGGGCTGCATATTTGTGTGAGCTTATTTAATTTATTCAAATTGTTTGGCTGTATAGTTTTTTTTCTGTCAAAAGTAAGTTTGAGAGTCCATAATACAAGGCTTAACTTGAAAATTTTTAACATTTAGCCTCTGCTTCACACATGGAGAGTCTTTCATTGTATCAGAGATGGATACAAATACATCAAAGAACTGAAAATACAAAGATACGTTCTATACAAACTGTAATTTTCACAATTTAGGCATTAAGTAGCTACAGTATTGGTCTGACTTTAACCCCCCTACACTGAAAAGATGAGCGCTGCTGATTTCCCACATGATTTGAAGTGGCCAATCAGGATATCTTGGAGGTGGTAGGCTGCATCAGGGGTGCAATGTTTAGTGGTTTCAGCCCATCCCCACCAGAAAAATGGGCATCCAGGTCGTCAGTGCAAGCAGCTTATGTACGTTTTCTTGCCAAGTGGCGACCTCTTGTGGCCGTAGCCGTTATGATGGGAGAAGTATAACGAGCAATAAAGCCCAAGTAGTCACTTACACAACCTAACGTACATACTGTATTTTAACCACAGTAGTTTTGGTTTCCAAACCCTAACCAAAACTGCAGCTGCTGACCACGTGTTTAATTTGATGTGACCTGCCTTGCGTGACTCACATCAAAGGCTGCAGCTAACGATTATTCTCATAGTCGATTAAGCGGTCGATTATTTTCTCGATTAATGGATTAATAGTTGTTTGTTTTAAAATATCAGAAAATGGTGAAAAAAAATTAATCAGTGTTTCCCAGGGTGATGTCCTCAAATGCCTCGTTTTACTCACAGCCCAAAGATAATCCGTTTACTGTCACAGAGTAAAGAAGAGTTAAGAAGCTGAAATCAGAGTTTTTTTTTCCTAAAAAAAATCACTCAAACCAATTAATCAATTATCAAAATAGTTGGCAATTAATTTAATAATCAATTAATAATCGATTAATCAATTAATTGTTGCAGCTCCACTTACATCACATACTTAAGGGCTAGTATGCACTTGTAGGGCTGTAAATATTTCGAAATTACATTTTGTGGTAGTGTATCAGTTCTCAAAAACACTGTATTGTGGTATCGTATGCAAAGATTTGTGGCAGTGATTCATGTTGTGTTGTGTTTGAACCCCCAACCACTACACAGTGATGTTGTTTTCTATCTTCACTGTTCTTATTGCATAAAAAAGTTAACTTTTTAAACTCCTATTTTATGCATGTAGTGGTGTGTTCTTAATACTGTTGTCCCACAGTTAGAATTTAAAAATAGCAATATATCACCTTGCTTACAGTATCGTGTTATATATGGTATAATATTGTGTTTTAGTGTTATTCATTAAGCTACCCATGGCTGTAATATCTGATCACATTTTGATAACTCACCCTGGGTTTCACCCCTTAAACCTGGGGCTAAAAATATGTTGTATTTGAGAATAAAATATTGTATTTTAAGTATTTCAAATACAAGCCCTTTAAAGTATTTTGCAACACATCACATTTTATTTTTTCTGCCCAGCAAAACACAAATTACAAATTACTCAAAAGTAGTTAAATACATATTTTAAGTACATCTAACTGAAATACTACCCATCTCTGAGTTGTATGCACACCATGATAAAATGGCCTGTCATGCATTCAGCCTTTTTCAACCTGTGTGAGCATGCTGTACCCACATGCTGCCTGACATTCCCCTCCTCCATAAGGCGGTTATGACAGGTCATAAGATCCCACCTGTAAGGAAACCAACCGAGCGCATTAAATGAAGGTGACGTGAGCCGGCCTTTTGTCCACCGCAGGCCTATACATATCGCTGCATCTCAAAACCCAAGCTGCCACGGAAAGCCTCACTGTACGATAAGCCTTGTCAATTATACAAAATAAAATCAACTATTCATAAGTAGGCCGTAATAGGATATTGGCTGACAGATTTAATAATTCAGTTTTGCTGAGGCTTAACCGGTATTAGTTTGTAGCTAATGGTCGCCTTTGTAAAAAATTCATTGAAGACAATGCTGGAGTGAGAAGATACACATAATTATGCCTACTTCATTTACTTTAGCCCCCCTGCAATTTGAAAGCGACTTCTAAAGAGTCCTCGACTGTTTAAGCATGCAGAAGCAAAGGTACTGTAATTTGATTTATGAATTTGATCCCACCACCCCCTAATTTAATTCATCAATGTTTCAGAAGGAGCAATTATGCATTGTGCTACAGCTCTTCATAGCTCCATTATCCAGCCTGAACATCTTTGTCAGAGGGTGTGTAATGGTATTGCTACATATTCCATAATGGCTAGACGGGGGCCTTGTCCCTCACACCCATTATTAGTGTGTCCTTCTCCTTAAATTGGACATCTTTTTTTTTTGAATAATGGCTTTTGACAACAGCAGATAACAAGGACATGACTGAAGTTTAAGAGGCTGCGCAGAGCTATGCACTCAAGGACTTGGACGTGTATGTTTTTTTCCTGATCTTTTGTTTCATGTTAAGAACAAATATGCCATTTGCCAAACTAAAAGCCTTGTTTGATGTGGCCACTGCCTGCTGGTGTATGGGGGCTGTAGTGAGTATGCATAATTTCAGTGATCCATTTCACATAGTGTTTTAATTTGCTCATAGTGGAATAATGGCAAACAAAGTGTTTTAATCTAATTAAAAATAAATTCCTGCACACATGGGACCAGAGCAAAATTAAAACATTTTCGTGAGAATGGCTCCATTCATTTATGCGATCATTTCCATTTATTTGTGAGTCTCTTTGTGGTTGTATGACCTCTTTGCATTCTCATTCTCAACAGTGAGGAGGGAAAAAAGAGCTTTAATGGTGAGGAAAAACACAGTTTTGTTTGCGCTACATGGTGTGAATTATCCGGGCGTGAGCCAACCAAAAGTAGCTATCAGATCTCTGAGAACATGCAGCGACGCATACGCCCGACCGTACAGCCCCCCCTCCCAGCTCCACCACCTCCACCACCCCTCGACAAATGCTCAGCGGTCGTGAACTACATCGATCTGGGGTATAATTCTCTATGAAATTGATGGATGAGGGCAGCCATTGACAGAAAGGGTAAAGACCACTTTGAGATGTCCCCTGTGAATAAGTATGATGGAAAATAGATTGTTGAAGAAGATTTATGTTTGTTCTCCGCTGCCACAGGAGAGGGCTGCCCTCCCCACACACCAACCAACGGGCCCGCACCTACCCACCCACCCCGGCTCTGACCAATCAAACATGTCATTGTGGTCAGATTAAACTCACTGGCTCCATTCAGCTGCCAGCTCTGTGACAATTAGCTCATTCTCAAAATGCAAGACAGAAACCACTTTTTTTTCATGGGGGCATGCCATCTCTTTATTAGAGTTATGACAGGCAATGTCATGGGAAATTAAACCATCGTTAAACTTTCACTTAATGATTTACAGCAAAAGCAAAAAACAACCATAAGACATGAATGATTATTATTTTTTTAAATTTAATAAAAGCAACTTCAGTTCTGTTTGTTTAAAATATCCTCAAATAACTTACATCAGCACAGTCTGTCACTGAGTTAATGAAAGAATTCTGGGTAGTTTCAGTGGTGAACAAGCAAAATTAAGGGACTGTATGACAATTACTGGGGTTGGGAGGAGTGCTGAACCTTACTATATATAGTATGTGTCATGTTTTTAAAAAGCAAGACTGTGCTAGTAATATTTTCTTTGGACCCTTGTCTTGATTAAATATTCCAAGACCCTTCCACCAATGTCTTACAATAATATAATGTCATGATAATATCACAATAGTAATACAATATTAAATTGGTAAAACTTCTTTGACAAAATGTATAAGGAGTTAAAGTATAATAAATTTAACATAATGGGCCCAATTTAAACAATTAGCAAAATTAAATGGAAAAGAACATCAGTGTTTCTTTGTTTTAGCATTTTATTTTCATTTATTATGGTTGTATGCCTCAAGTGATACTTACATTCTACAGTTGTAAAAATGTGTAGCACATACACCAAAATTAAAAAAGATACTTCAATATTTTGTCAACTGAAATAAGTAAACTAAATGTTGCTGTTAGTCTTGAGTCTCCTTAAAGGCTAGCTATGGATGTCAAATCCATAAAAAAAAGAAATGTCTCTTTGTTAGGTACCATTCTTTTTTGGCCTTTCATAATAGAAGAAAAAGATTTACAATATGCACAATCAGAATGCAATTGCCAATTAACAAATTTATGATTACCAATGAGAAAAGAAAAGAAAACACCACTAGCTGTTACATTACCAGTAAACTCTTGTTTTATGCTTCAGGAAATTTAGTTTTAAATGCAAAATTAAAGATATAAAGAAAACTTTAAAGGTACAGTGTGTCAGATTTACAGGGATTTATGGCAGAATATGGCAGAAATGTACATTTGCATTAGTGTATTATCACCTGAAAATAAGAAATTGCCTTAGAATGAGCTGTTTATATGTACAGATGATGTGTGGGGTCCTTTTCAACAGAGGTCGCCATTTTGCTCTGCCATGCTTCTACAGTAGCCCAGACACTGACTCCAGATGTGGTCTACTGGCATTTTGCAGCCACTGTTGGTTCTCCTGCACCCTCGGAAGGGTGAGATGAGGTGTTTGCAATCTGTAAACTTACCACTGGATGCCACTTAATCCTACACACTGGCCCTTTAACTGCTTTGATTGCAGTTTTGTTAACGGTGAAAAAAAGTTCAAATGCAGAACTGATCATGTTCCAAACTGTATACAGCTGCATCATAACACACGTAATATATCATCGCTCCCTTCAGCAAAAATAACAATGTCAAAACCCCACCCCTTCTCCAAAAATGATTGTGTTTATAGTACCTCATGCTATTGTGAAATAAATGATAAGTAGTATTTCTTTGCTTCGGTCAGATATAGTGGCTTTATTTCTAGTTCACTTCATGTATACAACCAAATGGACTATTCTGCATCATAAACAAATAATTTACAACAACTTCCATGCTGATTTTTTGAGTCTATATTTTCGTTTCCATACAGGACGGGCTTTTTCAGTTGTGTGTGTTCCACTGCACATGCAGCATTTCACTGAGAAGAGAGCATTCACCAGCTGAGCTTAGTGAATGTGTGTACAGTATGCCTAGCTCCCGTCCTGGCTCCTCTGTGCTGTAGTATTGTTTGGCTGCCAGCAGTGTAATCAGATAATACCACTGAGAGGTCAAAAGCACTGCAAGCTTTAGCTTCAGATTTCTGTCACCTTTTACAAAAACAACCAAAAGAACTGTTTCAAAAGTATCTGCACCCAGCTGCATGTACAACTAAGTGAACTTTGAAAACTGTATTGTAACTTTGAAAATAGTTTTTCATTGCACATTAACCACACAGTTACTGTGTGAAGGATCACCATGATGAAGATTACTTTGATGGTCCCTTGATTTTACCTTTAGTCCCCTACCTCTCTGATGATGACATTTTGATTACTAGTGAATACCTTTATACTGTACATTCATTCATGTCATCCTATGGCAGGGTTGCCATGTCTGTGGTTTTCCCACAGAATAGAGCTACTTTTGAAGTCTCAACGTGCATTAAATTTATTTGTCCACTGTGATGGGTGGATCTATTTTGCATGCAAATTACAATTATAATATCTACAAATAATAATCTTTATTTATGAATGAAATAATTTATTTATACCCAAATCCTACCAAACTCCAGAGCAACACGTACGCATGCAGATATAGGACATGTCACATGCACAATCACATACGTTAAACGCTCACACAATGTGCCTAATGTTCTCCATCTGCTGGTGCTGGTTTTAGCCCTGGCTTTGGGCTGGTCACACAGACCTGGCAACCCTGTCCTCTGGATGAATCAAAATAACGATGACCATTTTCTGCTTTACCTTTTAGTAACTGTATAGGACACTGCCTTTTTAAACTTTGTAACATGTGGTTAACATTGTGATACGGTCACAGTTTGTGTAGCTTCAGGGAAAGACCATGTTTTGGGTTAAAATAAGTATGTTATGTTACATACGTCACGTGACATACACGCAGCAAGTTGCAAGGCAAGAATCACATGACGCAGGTCACATGATGCATGCATGTTATGTGCCTTAACATT
>JAJHUR010084115.1:557-11715 GCA_027495735.1 Lutjanus campechanus | reverse complement strand
TAATAAACGATTAGACATTAATTTTCTGCAGCGTTTAATCACAGCCATACCACTACCCATCCTTTTAACTATTTGATCTACCTGGTCGTTCCAGGACATTTGACTGTCTACGATAATTCCTAATAGTTTTACCTCCATTACTTGTTCAATCTCTGTGTCACCCAAAAGTATGTGAAGCTTAGGTGCTTCTCTTAATGAATGTTTAGAACCTAGAACTATACATTTTGTTTTGCCCCTATTTAGAACCAGTTTATTTTGCTGCATCCATTTTCCTATTAGCTCTAATTCCTTATTTAATATTTTAGTCAATTCATCAGTTGTATGTGCTGATGTATAGATTGTCAAATCATCAGCGTACACCGCAACAGTGGCATGATCCAAAATCAAAGGAAAATCATTAATAAATATTGAAAACAAAAGCGGCCCCAAGGAACTTCCTTGTGGCACCCCACAGCTCTCAGCTTTCAGCTCAGAATAACTACCATTAAAGTATACTGTACATTTCCTATCAGTCAAGTAACTCTCAACCCATGCAACAGCAGATGGTTCAAAACCGTAACAGCACAGCTTATTCAATAACACACGTTGATCAAGAATGTCAAATGCTGCACTCAAATCAAGTAGTACAGAACCAACTATTTTTTTATCATCAATTTCCTTCATCCAGTCATCTGTCATCTGAGCGAGTGCTGTGGCTGTGGAGTGTCCTTTTTTGTATGCATGTTGATACACTGAATTCAGCCCATTTTTACAAAAATAACTTTTTATTGGCTTGTGCCACGGCCTGAAATCAAGCCAGTGAGCTGACCTCCTTACAGTGTGCTTAATGTCAGTGGTAGCCGTTTAACTTCCTCCACAATCCATCAGGGCAGGACCCGGGGCGGGATACCCTGGGAGAAGCTGCTTCTTTGGAGGAACAGCTGCTGCGGCGTCGGAAGGCTCGGCGGCGACTTTCCTTTGAGTACGTGCTTGTCCTGCAGTGCCTCGGGATAGACTATACGTGTGCTTGTCCCATTTGCTGTAGAGCAACTGCGGGGTGAACACTAGCTGCTACTGGGGCCTCTGCAGCCGCAGGAGTCAGACAGGGCAAGCCGATTACCTGCAATCCCAGCCCTGCGGCCTATCTAGCCTCACCCCTGCGGTTGTGCCACGGCTCGAGAGTGGTCTGATTCACCTCCACCAACTGCAGGGAAATGCCCTTTATTACTCTTGCGTTCTTCAAAATTGGTCGGATAGGATAAGGATAGGAAGGATAAGGGTCCTTCTTGTGAGAACGGCTGTCTCTCCTGCCTGCTTTGGCCTCCTTTGCACGTTTCAAAGTCGAACGAGGATTGCCTCAACAACACAGCAACAGTGTGGAAGTGAGCAAGCGACGCTGTGGTGGCCAGGGCACTTCTCCTCCTGTAAAATCTAGGATAGAATTCAAAATCCTTCTCCTCACATACAAAGCGCTTAATGATCAGGCACCATCTTATCTTAAAGAGCTTATAGTGCCCTACCATCCCACTAGAACACTTAGGTCTCAATTTGCAGACTTACTGGTGGTCCCAAAGATTTCAAAAAGTAGATTGGGAGCCAGAGCATTCAGTTATCAAGCTCCTCTCCTGTGGAACCATCTTCCAGTTTCTGTTCGGGAGGCAGACACCATCTCAATATTTAAGAGTAGACTTAAAACCAAATAACAAAAGGGTGAGCAAGATGGCAGACTAGAACTTCAGCTCCTCTCCCTCCAAATTGTTTGAAGCAAACTTGCTCACTGCCAGGCTTTGGAATCTCTTCCTAACTTCCATCAGTCTAAAGCTTAAAACCTGTGCTTTCTGCCATGGTCGAAACAAGGTCGGAACAGTAGTAGATCTAGAGACACTTTTAAAAAACCGGTGTGTGAAGATGAAGAGGAGGAATCTGAGAGCCTCCTCACAATGGCCTCTCTTGAAGCTGTTCTTATGAAACACTTCAACAAAGCTGAGAAGAATGCCAACGAAAGATTTGACCGCATAGAGACTCAGCTTGATAACATGCAAGCGACTTTGAACAAACACACCGAGGAGATTGACAAACGCATCATCTCCGCCAAACTTCAGGAGCGCATAAAGAAAGCGGAGACTACAGCTTCAATACATGGCAACTCTCTGGACCAGATCCAGTCCAAACTGGCAGATTTGGAGGACAGAAGCAGAAGGGACAACCTACGGCTGATGTTCTTAAAAGAAGGAGCGGAAAAGGGCAATGCGTTAGCCTACCTGAGTGCTAACATCCCGAAATGGTTCCCGAGACTCGCTGCTAATCCTCCGGAGCTAATGCGGGCTCACCGTGTTGGTCCCCCACGCCAATCTCCTTCGGCTCCTAGAGTTTTGATCATGAAATGTCTCCGGTACACAGACAGAGACTGTATCCTCAAAGAAGCCAGGGGAAATCCAATTGAAGTCGACGGGCACACCATCCGATTCACCGCGGACTACAGCGACCACACATCGAAGCTGAGGCACCCTTGTTTCCCTGTCATGCACCGGGCCCGACAGCTGGGATACCAGGTGTTCTTGCTTTACCCAGTGGTCATCAAACTCAACCGTGGATCAGAACAGCATCTATTCCGTGGTCCATCTGAGGCAGAGAAGTTTCTTTGTCCAGAGGAGGACAATCCTGCTGACTGACTGGGGTAAGGCTCATGTTTTGAGCTCTTGTCTACTTTACTGTACCGTACTGTCAAAGTCCCTACATGCTGGTTTGTTTACTTCCTGGAGGACGCATCAGAGCTGATGGGACGTCACTCAGGAGGCGTTCCTGTCATTCTGACTTTCTACAGTTGTTTTATCGGCAAATCTGTCATGAAAGGCCTGCCAGTTTATTTTCTTTCTCTTTTTCTTTGTTGATTCTACGTATACATATACTTTTTTTTTGTGTTGACATTAACATTTATCCGCATTGTTAAGCAGCATATCTGGCAGGATATTATTATTCCCATTGTTCACTTACAGTGCTGATGGTTTTCTAATGAATAGCAGCTTTTTTGCTATGTTTTTTTTTTTTTATTAGCTATGTTTGCTTGATTTTGGCATAACCCTATTTGAGTCTTATTAATAATTGGGACTTGTTGCCTAATAATTCTCTTTTGCATCCATTTTCTGTTTTTTAATATTATGAACCCAATCTTTCTTTTTTTCTCTTTAATATGTAATGTATACTCAATAAAGGTTATCTTTTTTTTTATGGAGAGGAAGGGGTTATCTGACTATCCCTCACTGTCACGTCAATTTTGGGGGGTGGGAGGGGGTGGGCTCTGGATGGACTTTTTTTCCATCTGTTTTCTTTTTTTGAGGGTGGGCTGTGGGAGCCTGTTTGATTTGGGACTTGTTGTCTTGGGTTTCAGAATGGAAAGAAGGCAGGCTGGGTGTGTGGGTAAGGGTGTTTCAGGGTTGTGGGAAAATGGCTGGGGGGGACAGGACCCAAGGGATAGAACTTTACACTTATTAGTTTTCATTCGTGGTGGCTGTTGTTGGTTAATTTTTCTGATATTAGTTTTCTGCTCAGACACCCATGACTAGTGTCTCTTTCTTGTCTTGGAATGGGCGGGGATTTAATATTCCTCATAAACGTACAAGCACCCTGGACTTTTTGCGGAGGATGAAAATAGATGTGGCTCTTTTTCAGGAAACTCATCTACTGGAAAGGGATGTCTCCAGACTCCATGATAAATTTTATCATGTTATTGCTTCCTCCTCAAATTTGAAAAAAAAAAACAGAGGAGTAGCGATTATTGCTAAACGTAGCTTTCAGTTTACAATTTTAGGCTCTGGGAAGGATTCTGAGGGTAGAGTAGTTTTTATTAAAACTTTAGTAAATGATAAAAAAGTAGCTTTTGTTTCTGTTTATGCCCCTAACTTCTTTGATAGGAGCTTTTTTGATTATCTGACTAAACTTATGCTGGATTTATCTGATTTCAGTCTAATAATAGGAGGTGACTTTAATGCAGTTTGGTTACACTTATTAGATAGAACTGGTGTAGCTGAGGGGGCAAACCAGCGTCTTGCTTCCTCTGCATTAAGGAAATGGGCTTCAGATTGTGCCGTAGTAGATGTCTGGCGGACAGCTAATCCCTCTCTGAGGGAGTTCTCTTGTTTCTCATCACGTCATAGAACTTTTTCCCGTATAGATTACATTTTCATTTCTAAACATTTATTTGAAAAAGCCTCTGATTTCGCCCTTCTTCCTATGTCTCTTTCTGACCATAGGGCTGTATTTGGCAAACTGGCAATCCCTTCGGGCCCCAAACGAGCGGCCCGTTGGCGGTTTAATTCCACTCTACTGCAGAATGAATCTTTCTTAAGGGAAATGAAAGAACAACTGGACCGATTTTTAGCGATTAATAGACCCTCTGTTGATGATCCCAGGGTACTCTGGTCGGCTGTAAAAGGGTTCATAAGGGACAAAACTATTGGATTTGCTTCTAATCTAAACAAAACAAGATGGCAGCAGATTGTAGATTTGGAAAATAGAATTGCAACCTTAGAGAGTTCTTTGTCTCTGGATGCTCCCTCTGACCTTATTCTCGAGCGAGACCTGTTAATTAAAGACCTTAATCAATTACTTAGGAACAAATCTGATTTTCTCATTCATAGGACTAGGCAACTTGATTACTTGTACAGTGCCCAACCAAGTCATCTACTGGCTTTGAAACTTAAAACCAATGAACAATTGGCTAACATTTCGTCTGCTAAATCTTCCACAGGTAAATTGTGTTTTGCTCCAACTGAGGTAAATGATATTTTTTGCTCATTTTACTCCAATTTATACTCCTCTGAGTTTATTTATAATGAGCATACATGTAGAAGCTTTTTGAACCCCCTTCAACTTCCAAAGCTTCCTTATGAATCTGCCCTTGAACTTGATGCTCCAATAACCCTGAGTGAATTGCACAAAGCCCTAGTAAGCATGAGTAAGAATAAATCCCCAGGGCTTGATGGTATACCCCCAGAGTTTTATCTGGCCTCCTGGCCCCAAACTGGTCCTCTTTTACTGGAGATGATTCATTCTACAATTAATAATGGTTCTTTCCTTGAGAATACTAATATTGCTATTATTTCTTTACTTTTAAAAAAGGGTAAGGATCCTTCTGAGTGCTCGTGTTACCGTCCTATTTCAATTTTAAATGCTGATACTAAGTTATTTGCCAAAGTCTTAGCTTCCCGATTGGAACCACATTTGTCTACTCTAATTCATGCGGATCAGACTGGCTTCATTAAGAAGCGCCTTGCCTCAGATAATGTCCGTCGCCTTCTCCACATCGTAGAAGCTTCCAACACTGCAGATTCCTCAAATGCCATTTTGTCGCTTGATGCAGAGAAGGCATTTGATTGCCTTGAGTGGCATTTTCTATGGCAGGTACTGCATCATATGGGCTTTGGACATAACTTTTTATCTATGATTCAAACCTTATATAATGACCCGACTGCAATGGTGTTGACAGGGAGCCGCTGTTCCAGGCAATTTCCCATATCTAGAGGAACTCGACAGGGTTGTCCCCTCTCGCCTTTGTTGTTTGTTTTATCTCTTGAGCCTCTTGCCCAGGCAGTCCGGCAGTCAATCAGCCATACCCCTATTATTATACATAATACTAAACACTTTATATCTTTGTATGCAGATGACATCCTTCTTTTCCTCGATAATGTTTCTCATAGTCTTCCTCACCTTTTAAACATCTTCAAGGACTTTGGCAAGGTTTCAGGATACAAAATCAATTGGGGAAAATCTGCATTATTACCTCTGAACTCTTCCACTGGACAGGTTCCTATCACTGCAGCCACATTAAACATACCAGTTGTCCAGACGTTTAAATATCTAGGAGTTTCAATTTTTCCTACAGTTTCAGCCATAGTGACTAACAATTATAAGAAAGTACTTACTGAGGTGGAAAATAGCCTTCAAAAGTGGAGCTCCTCCTCTTTGTCTTTTCATTCCCGCATTTCAGTGATTAAAATGAATACTCTCTCCCGAATAAATTTTGTTAGTTCTATGCTTCCTCTGGCACCTCCTAAAGGTTATTGGAAGAAAATTCACTCACTACTCTCTAAATTTATTTGGGCTGGTAAAAGACCCAGAATTAAATTATCTGTCCTTCAAAGACCAAAAAAATTTGGTGGTTTAGGACTCCCAAACTTTCAATTGTACCATTGGTCCTTTGTGTTGCGCCCTCTCTCTGGTTTGACACAGCATCTTGTGTATCTTGGCGTCCTATTGAGGAAAGTATTGTTCAGCCCCACCGATTACAAGATCTTATTTACTCTTATATCTCTATTAAACAATCTAAGTCGAAATTTGGGTCTATCATCACCGAGCTAATTTCCACCTGGAGCACTGTTGAAAAATGCTGTAAAGTGTCTCCCAATTGGTATCTCCAGTCACCCATATTCTTTAATGCTCGTCTCCAGCTGGGAGGGCGTCCTATATATTTTTCCAGTTGGGCAAATAATGGTGTATTTACATTATCTGATATTTTTGGGGCTGAAGGTCTCCGCTCATTCTCAGACATTCAGAAACTCTTTAACTTACCTGGTTCCTCCTTTTTCTTTTATCTTCAGTTGCGTACGGCAATGCGCACCTATGGGGTGCCTTGGGATGGCACACTAGGTTTACACCCTTTTCATAAGGCTCTGATTGGGAGTAAGGGGTTGGTTTCTACTGCTTATGCTATTTTGATGCAGGCACCAAACAAACCACTCTCTCTTGACAGAGTTTGGAAGCAGAATCTTCCATCTGATGACAATAATCTGGACTGGCACTTGATCTGGCAAAATTTGTCTTTTTCTTCAAGAAACCCCAACCACCGAATTATTCATTACAATTTCATACACAGGTCATATCTCACTCCACGCAGTTTGTTTAAATTTAAAGCTTTGCCCTCTCCTAATTGCACTCTGTGTTCGCAAAAGAGCTTAGGCACCTTTTTCCATATGGTTTGGGAGTGTCCAGGTGTTGTGGTTTTCTGGAAGAATGTTTGTAGTGTGCTGTCCACAATATTGTCTAAGCAGATTCCTTACTCGCCTACCATCTTATTACTTAATGACTCTTCTGGTTTGAACCTACCTGCTAAACTTAAACACCTTTTTCTGGCTGGTCTCACTGCCACTAAAAGGCTGATAGCATGTAGATGGAAACCCCCTCATTTGTTATCCTTAAATAAATGGTTGTTAGATTTCATAGCTATAGCCATTATGGAACGTTGGGCAGCTAACTTACACCTAGCCAAACCTGAAAACATTTCATGTTGGGATGATGCTATCTCCACTTTAAAATCTTTATTGTAGCCATCTCCTTTTTTTTTTACTTTGGGTCCTGTGGGTGGGTGGGTGGGGGGTGGGGGAGGGGATGTGGCACTCCTTGTATATATTTTCTCATTTACTTCTTTTTTTTTTTCTTCTCTTTTTTCTCTCTTTGGGTTTTATTTACTTATTTTGTATCTATTTATTTTTTGATTAAGATTATTGAGTTTGTCATAACATTGACTCCATTTAAGTGGTCCAGCCCCCTTTCAAGGTCTCTATCTGCGTTGGGTTTTGAGGGCAGTATTGTTGAGGCTTATCTATGTCAAAAACTGAATTTTTTACAGCATTTTGAATTTCGCTCTCATGCGAGCAATTGGACTCAATGCAAAAATGTCATTTTTAAACAGTTTTTAAATCAGTTTTTCACACATGGAGCCAATAAATCATTGTTAAAAACAAATGACCAACATCTCCATGCTGTCTAGATGCAATTTGTGTATTTTGGGATTTTTGTCTTAATAACTGAATTTTTGACAGCTGTTTGAAATCTGCCTTTACATGCTAACAGCTGCTGTTTTGCACACAGGTGACTGGCTTAGTCAACCTGTGAAGCTACAAGTGATGTTTCCCTTTGCCAATTAGCTCAGTAAGATAGCGGATGGTTCTTGGTGTTGTGAGATCAAGCCTCAGCTCGTGCAAAATTTCCATATGACAAATCTACCCAAACTTTTCACAAAGGTCCAGTCCCATGCCAGATGTCCTCAACTGGTGACACAAGACAATAGTCCTAATGGTGGCACTACAGCAAGCCTCTAAATTTCAAAACTTTGAAAATTCACAACAAATCAACCATATGTGCTACAGCTTTGGAACTTTTACTTTGAAATTTGCTTTTCCATGGCATGGATGGCTGCTATCTGGCACCCTGATGCTTGGCTTAGTCAATTTGTGAAGCCACACATGAACTGGCACTTGCCAATTAGCTCAGTGAGATAAAAGACGGACCTCAGTCTCAGAAGTTGTCAGTTGAAGCCTCAGCTAAGGCAGAAGAGAGATTCTAATGTGAAAGTCCAATGTTGAGACATCACACTATGTGGATTAGAGACTACTAAGGGTAAAATAATTATGATCCAGGCAGTTTTGCGGAGAGACAAATACTCTTTATCAATACATTTCACTGTTATCCCTTGTCTCTTTTCCCTCTATATTTGGCTTAGCTATCAGTCAATATGCAGAGTCTCTTGTGGCAGACTTTGTGAGTTCAGGCCTCAACTGATGTAAAATGCACATCAGAATGCCACCTTTTTTTCATTTTACTACACTCTGCTTGTTACACAGAACTACCTCAACACAAGCCCTGACTTGACTTGTGAATGCAGTAAGTGCTACTTGTTGGGGTAGTTTTGCTGACCTCTGAAACACCAGATTCTGTTCACAAAATTTACTGGATTGTTGAATTAATGATCTGCTTCTTTTTAAGGTAATTGTATGAGAGATGCTAGGAACTACAACTGAAGAAATATGTCATTGGAATCAAATCCAGATCACCTCAAATGGAGACACTGATGATTCTTGGTACCCATAAGTGCTTCTCTTTGGGGTTGTCTTGGTTGTGACATCTTCTGCAGACATTAAAATGCAGTAAGTGCTACTTGTTGGGGTAATTTTAACTGCTGGAAACAGCTGAATGTAGGGGAGAGCACATGTGAGGAAAATCACTCACATCTTGTCAGATAGTACCACCGGTACATGTTGTGTTCACAATTGCTTCTCTGTGGGACTGTCTTGGTTGCGACGAGTTCCTCTGTGGAAGTATCTCCACAGATTCTAAAAATCACTTCTCAATTTCAGAGTCAAATTTTAGCAGGAGATACAACTGAACTTTCCTAACTCACTGACTGTCTATGACAGTGCTAATTTGGCTGTGCATCTGATCAGACTGAAACTTATTCAAGTCTAATTGACCACTCATCAACTGCTAATGGCATGCATGTATATGAGATGGTCGTCTGATCATCAGCTACAGATAGTGTCATTGTTTACTTGCCATTGTGGAAAAGGGAGGCGGAGAATTTTGAAAATGGTGGCATTCAGTATTTAAGTTGGACAAATCTGTGCAAGAAACACCACTTCCTCTGCTACTGGGACACAACACTGAAGATGTCAGAAAGAAACCTCATCACTACAGAGGACACCAGAAGAAAGCAAGTTTCCTCACTGCAAGTCTGTGTTATTGGCCCAACCTGAGCATTGACTTGGCTGTTGAATTCAGTAAGTGCTTCTTGTTGGGGCGGTTGCTTGTGACAAATGCTACAAAAGACTGCAACTGAAGACATATGTCATATGTCAATCACATTCAGATCACCTCAAACAGAGACACTGATGATTTTTGTGTTCATAAGTGCTTCTCGTTGGGGTTGTCTTGGTTGTGCATCTTCAACTGGCTTACCATTTGAAAAATGGAATGACATCACTTGACATTGTTATCTACTTGAAGACATTAATTTGTCAGCAATATTACCTCAACACAAGCCCTGACTTGACTTGTGAATGCAGTAAGTGCTACTTGTTGGGGTAGTTTTGCTGACCTCTTAAGCACCAGATTCTGTTCACAAAATTTACTGAATTGTTGAATTAATGATCGGCTTCTTTTAAGGTAATTGTATGCGAGATGCTAGGAACTACAACTGAAGAAATATGTCATTGGAATCAAATCCAGATCACCTCAAATGGAGACACTGATGATTCTTGGTACCCATAAGTGCTTCTCTTTGGGGTTGTCTTGGTTGTGACATCTTCTGCAGACATGTGATATGAAAAATGAGGTCATTGTCAATGAACATCATTTTAACCTGTCTAGCAAAAGGCATTAGTTTTGCATGAAAATTACCCAAACACAAGCACTGACTTAACTTTAAAATGCAGTAAGTGCTACTTGTTGGGGTAATTTTAACTGCTGGAAACAGCTGAATATAGGGGAGAGCACATTTGAGGAAAATCACTCACATCTTGTCAGATAGTACCACTGGTACATGTTGTGTTCACAATTGCTTCTCTGTGGGACTGTCTTGGTTGTGATGAGTACCTGCCTGGAGATTCTAAAAATCACTTCTCAATTTCAGAGTCAAATTTTAGCAGGAGATACAAATGAACTTTTCTAACTCACTGACTGTCTATGACAGTGCTAATTTGGCTGTGCATCTGATCAGACTGAAACTTATTCAAGTCTAATTGACCACTCATCAACTGCTAATGGCATGCATGTATATGAGACGATGGTCGTCTGATCATCAGCTACAGATAGTGTCATTGTTTACTTGCCATTGTGGAAAAAGGAGGCGGAGAATTTTGCAGATGGTGGCATTCAGTATATTTTAATCCCACCGGCAACAATTGTTGCCGGTCATTTTCTTTTACTTCTGGAAGCTCTAAAATCATTGTTTTGGCTTTGGGCAGCTAATGCAAGTTTTGAAATAAAAGAATAGGTTGTCTCCTCTAAATTGTATCAATGTCATGTAAGTAGTGTGAATAGTCACATGACTAGGTCTCTTTACTTCCTGCCTGCACCTCTGGAAGGAGATGTCAGCCTCAAACTTGTAAAAGAGGAAGTCAGTAAAATACCTTAATTACCAGATATAACTGAAATATTTTGTACATATATTCTTTAAAGGGTTTACTACTGATATATAATGAGAAATATATGCCTACATGCATCTTTTGATCATAAGATGAGTAAATGTGAGCATGGCAACAATTGTTGCCGCTAGCATAACACATAGTCATAGTGTTATGCTAGGTGTCAATGGTTTTGGCTGTTTATTCTCTGTTTTTCCTACAAAACAGAGGTTTTGGATCTTTTAGAATTAAAAGAACCCCAAAGTGATGAGAAGTGTGATGTA
>JAJHUR010084112.1:0-15626 GCA_027495735.1 Lutjanus campechanus | reverse complement strand
CAGCACAGACACACTGTGTCACAGACAGGGTGAGTGAGAGAGCTCCACTGCACCGGTGAACAGAAACGAGCTTTGTAGTTAAGACAGCTGATATCTTTCAATAAGTTTCAATAATTATCACAGTGTTATGATGTTTCTTTGACGACAGCATAGTTACATCAGTGAAAAAAGTCATAGCCTTGATTTCACTAAAGACGATGTGACTGCTTTTAAATCAGTCGCTGTTCTCAGAGATGCGCTGCAGCAGCAGCATGTGTGTTTTCACCGCAACTCTGCATTGAGATTTCGGATATTATAACTTAAATACAAACGTAACAGTGACAGTAAAACTATGTTGCTCACACGTAGACGGCGGATTACGTGCGTGCCGAACCGTGGAAGGCGAACCGTACGAAACACATATTCACTGCGATCCGTTGCACCACTAGAAGATAGGTTTCCTTTCTTCGGAGTGAGATCTGCACCGCTAGCCGGCTTGTTGTTTGTGTATCAAGAGCGGGGGGGAGGGGGGCGCGCACTCCGCGCTCTCTGAACTACGGGAGCCCAGCAGGCAGGCGTTGGTGGTGGATGTTGATGAGAAAATCGATTTTCATTAAAACAAATCGTCATTAAGTACAAATTCGAATTAATCGATAAAATCGATTTATCGCCCAGCCCTACACCAGTCTAAAGTTAGACATACACTGTACGATTTTAGAAATGTTGTTTATTTCCAACTCCTATCGCAAATTCACAATCACAAATTATCACAATTCATGTGCTCAGGCTGTACATGTAAAATAGAAAATAAAACAGCCCAGTGGCCACAGCAGGCCGCTCTGGCTATTGACTGATCCCTCCTAAGTCCCGCCCCTTTTCACTCTGAGCACCAATGACAGCTGAGCAAGCTTGGTAACTCTTGGTAACTTTTCACTTTCCTGTTTCCTGTACTTGGTCATGCTACATGCTTGGTTTGTCTATGCTGAAAACAAAACCAAATTTTGAAGATGATTCAAAGATGGTGCCGGGGGACCTGTAGATGCCACTTATATTCACATTTTAAATTAGATCATATTAGCAAAACACTAGCTAACTACCAAGTCATTAGCTAGGCAGTTAGCTAGTGTTTTACTAATTTAGCCAACTTAAGATGTGACCCTGTGTGTTGCTTTTACAGGAAAAAGTGAAAGTCGACTGAGGTACCCAGCTTGCTCAACTGTCATTGGAGCACAGAGCAAAACGGGGCGGGACTTAGGAAGGGTCAGTGTTAAATAAAGATCCATTTGAAAGCTCAGAGGCAGGTAGAAGTTTGTTTGCTAGCAATAATGCTAACGAGGAAGAAAAGTGCTTCCTTGATCATTTGTGCAATCATGTGTGCTGACAATAGGCGTCGGCACATATGGACTCACGTTACACCGATCCTCAAATCACTGCACTGTGTCAAAAGATAAGATTTTCAAATCTTATTGCTTGTCTACAAAGCACTAAATGGTCTCAGGCCATCTGGAACAGGTTTACTCAGCGTTCCCAGGATCAAAACCAAACAACTTGAAGCAGCTTTTAGGTTTTTATGCTCCCCACCTGTGGGACAAACCTCCTGAATACCTGAAGTTTACTCTGACTGTCAGCTCATTTAAATCAGGGCATAAAACATTATTGTTTGCTGCAGCTTTCCAATGAGGTAGATACATAACTTCTTGTTAAGGTTCGTCTTATTTTAATTCATCTCTATGTTCCTGTAAAGCGCTCTGAATTGCCTCGCTGACACCGGCTGACTAAAATTCCTGACATGTCAGAAATTCATCCAAACGTTTGACAGCTGTTTGGACGCAGTTGATCGGTCTTCACTCCTCCCTGTACCCTGCACGACGACAACGCCCAACAAAGCTGAAATTTCGTCTGACTCTAAAATGAGTTGTAATGCTCAAAAAAATCAGGCCAGAAACAGGCTGAAATCATACAGTGTATGCCCAGTTTAAGCAGATGTGCCTGAATAACTGGACTTCCTTTCTGTTACACTTAGAAGGGTGTTTTCTGTAGCCACTTCATCTACACTACACCTTTTTAGGAAGAGGAATGTCTTCTCTCCACTGCAATTTAGTATTAACTGGCCAGCACAGGTTACATAATGCTGCAGTTTGAAGGCAGTGTCTCGTGGTCAGAGGAGCATTCACCATGTTGTTTTAATTACGTTCTGTTTAGTTGATCTGTGTTTTAGTTCTGTTGAGTTATATACTTTTGTTTCTAGTCACTTTTGCTTGGTTTTGTTACCCATCCTACATTTTATAAACACTTACGGTGAATAAAACGTCTTTAACTACTCTATGCTTACCCTGGTCCTTCACAGTCTGCTGACAGATAACCCTAAATTTCACACACTCAACCTTCATCTGTATTATTAGTCTTGGTTTCAAGAAAATACGTTATTTTACTGCATTTTGTAAAGAGTCCTGGGTGTAGCTGCCACCCTACAGTAGAGTTTTCATGAAATTTGTCTCTGTTTGTCATCATCTGGTTAGAAATTTCAAGTAACTTCATGATGACTCACCTTTGTGATCTAATATGTTTTCACATCCAATCTTGTGACAAGTATTTTCCTCTCGCACGGATCAATTTATTCTTGTTTTGCCTGTGCCTCATGCTCCAAAACATAATCTACTGTATAAAGGTTTGTCTGTCCCCACAGAGCTGCCTGCTCTCCATCTTAAATTTTGACTTGGTCACAAACATGAGTGTTGTGACTGGTCACATGAAGTGAAATCACTTGGTTAGCCAAACTGAGACTACCAGAGGAAGTGAGAACACAGCGGGCACTTCAGTGTTGCAAAATCGCACAATTATTAATCATAAAGGCTAAACATTACAAGTAATGTGATCATGCGAAACTAATTGTGCAGCTCAAGCAAAACCACGGGCTGCTGCAATAACTGAACATAAAATATCAAATCTACAGGACGATCAGTGTACAAACCCCAAATAAACATTCTTTATCGCTGCATCTACAAATTTAAGTTAAGACTCCACCATGCAAAGCGAAAATCATATATCAACAACATCCAGAAATGCTGCAGATTTATAAAATTATTTTTCGGAAATCATGGACATTGTGGCTAAAATGGAAAAGGACCATCCAGATTGTTACCAGCACAGAAGTTCAAAAGCCAGCATCTGTGATGGTATGGAGGTGTGCTAGTGCCCATGGCATCATGGGTAACTGTCACATTAATGCTAACAGGTGCATACAGGTTTTGGAGCAACATATGCCGCCGTCCAGACAACGCCTTTTTCAGAGACGTCCCTGCTTATTTCAGCAAGACAATGTCAAGACACATCCTGCGTGTGTTACAGAACATGACTTCACAGTAAAAGAGCTCGGTTACTAGTCTGACCTGCAGTACAGACCCGCCTCTCACTGAAAATGTGTTGTGTACTGTGAAGCAAAAAAATACAACCTAAACATCTAAACTGAGCACCTAAAGTTATATGTCAACCAAGAAGGGGAAAGAATTTCACTTTTTCAAAACTTCAACAATTAGTGTTCTTATGCTTACTGAGTGTTGTTAAAAGAAAATGTGATGTAACAGTGGTAAACATGAAACTGTTGCAGGCATTGAATTCAGAACTGTGTATATTTACAAAAAAAAAAATCAATAAAGTAAATCAGTTTGAACATTAAATATCTTGTCTTTGTACTATTCAACTGAATATAGGTTGAAACGTTTTGGCAAAACATGTAATTATGTTTTTATTCATGTTCCACTGGGGTTTGTAATATTTGTGCAAATTCTCCATCATCAACATTTCATAAGTCTGAGTCACTGCTCTTACCAGCACAACAGCCATCGCTGAGCCAACTCTGGGCTGTAGCGCCCCCCAGTCCTCCGGGCTTCCATACAGGCCTTTCTCCAGGATGTAGGGCTCACCACAAAAGCCTGGCTCCTCAAACACAACCCAGCTGAGAAAGAAAACGGTAGGAGGAGGAGAGTAATCAGCCTTTAATCTTTGCATTGACATCTCAGAAATTGTGTTTTCTTCCTGATCATTTGATCTTAACTCGTGTAGAAACAGTCTTTGATGCACCCACACTTAATAACGAAGAAAACCACAAGAAGTCACAGCGGGACTCTGTCAGAGTGTTCATTTATCTTCTAAGTCAACAATTTCTGGTCAGAGTCCAAGTTGATAATTGCCTCCCACATGATAGTATCTCAGCAGTTATGTACTGTATGCACTCTCTTGGCTAATGTGGTATATCTTGGGTTTGTGTGTGAGTGTGTGTTTTGTTGTTGTGGACGGATATTTCTGCTCCTGTGACAGACGGGGGCTGTTTTTTTGCATTTGCGGGTCTGTGTGTGTCCGAACGGGCTAGACAAACACAGCAATGCTAGAACAACAACACACTGAGCCAATCAGAGGCTCAGGGGGGCAGCAGCACAACATGGGCGAGGCTGTGCAGTCTAATAACAGGCTAGCAGCACAGCGAGAATAACCCCTCAATGTTGTGAGAGGCCTGCCTCCTAAAGAAGGACGAAATGTTCCACTTCACATTATTCATCATTCTGGTTGACTCTCCCTTGGGTGGCAACAATGTTCTGCGCTCATTATTCTGATATGAATAATTATTTTTCTAATTTGCTTCTGTTTTTGTTTACTTCCACGTTTTTTTTTTCAGCTGAAATAGGAAAACAAAAACAACTCAGAGCACAGCCGCTACTTGGGTCCTTAAACTTTTTGTGCAATATGCACAGGCTTGGAGAGTAACAGATTACATGTAATGGGATTACATAAATACAAAAAAAGGTAAGTGTATTCCATTACAGTTACAGAAAAAAAAATATGCAAACAGATTACAGTTACATTTAGTTAAAACGGGATCATTAGCAGGGAGTAAAATTTAATAAAATACATTTTGATATAAAGAACAGTACGTTACAATATGCAGTGCACACACACTGGTCTCAGTGAAACCAGCTAATCTTACAATCAGTAATGTCCCCTAGTGATAAAATTTTCCACTGGGTGGAAATTTTAACATGATTTTATCTTTAAATCATAAAGTAGGAACAGCATCACAGTACTGTGACAGTTCTGCCTTCAACTTCATCATCCAATAATTCCATGTCTAATTTAAAGAAACATTTACAGGTCAAACTAACTGCTAATGATAGCTACACACACCAACTGCTAACATTAGCTATACAGATGAACCGCTAACATTAGTTGCGCAGACCAACTGCTAATGTTAGCTACAGCCCAACTGCTAACATTAGTTACACAGACCAACTGCAAATGTTAGCTACACAGACCAACTGCTAACATTAGCTACACAGACCAACTGCTGACATTAGCTATACAGACCAACGGCTAATGTTAGCTACAGACCAACTGCTAACATTAGTTACACAGACCAACTGCTAACATTAGCTATACAGACCAACTGCTAATGGTAGCTAAGCAGAAACCCAGTTAGCTAGACAACAAGTCAATACTACTCCTACTACTATTGCTTCTACTATAAATAGAAAATTCAAGTGAAGTGTGAAGAGTGAATAGCTACTAAACTAAGTACATTTTAATGTGCTTGTTTGCCACTAATAATGTAAATGTTCATTTATGCATAATAAAGGAAGGAATAACTACAAACAATTAATACACCTACAACAAACACATTAGGCTAATCAATTTCACAATATTTTGGTACTGAGGTAATCCAAAAGTAACAGAAAGTAATCAAGTTACATTACTTTATGATACTTGGATCAGGGTACTGACTACTTTTTTAACAAGTAATAAGTACTTGTATCAGAATACGTTTTTAAAGTAACCCTCCCAACCCTGATTATGCAAGAATACAGACAGAGAGACAAAACGCTTAAGAAGAAAACACCATCCAAACATAAATGACATTCCTTGTCAACCGTGTTGAGGCATCTTGCAACTCCTCCACACCCTGCACTAATTTCACATTTATTCCCACTAAAGGGTGTGAGGAAGCAGGCTCCGTCCAACATCAACTTACACTGACAGGGACGTGAGGTGTGGCAGACCAAACATTAAAAACTAGGTGATTTGTCTCGACCTGTCAGCGAGGGTGCGGCAGCCTTATCGCTACGCACCTGAGCTACAAAGAACGGCTGCAAACCACAGCACAAGACGTCACTGCAACCGTAGCCTAAAATGATTATAAGGTTCAGGCGCAGGAATGCATCTTATAGCAGGAACTGTGCTGTAAGAAGTGGCTGGAGAGGTTGGGAATACTTTATTAGAAACATACCTCGAGTCTTTAAGTGCAAAGACATCTGAGGAATTCCAATAAACTGAGATTTATTTACTTTCGCAGAGCTTATATTTCACACTACTGCTCAGACAGCAGTGAAGGTCACCTGGATAAATATAAGACTTGTCACTTACACACCGCCGATGACGTCAATGGACTGCGTCTTCATGCCATAACCTGTGTCGTCCATGTTAATAACAGGCACTGAGAGATCGATGTTGACTCCCAGCTCTCCGAAATCTCTGTCGCTGAACATTTTCAGGTGAGGAGCCAAGAAATCCTGTGGCAGGAACAAAACAATATATTGAAAATCCAATGAGCGTGACACCAAATACATCATAAATAAATATATGAGCATCTGAGCATCTCTGTGGCAGTGGTTTTCAACATTTCTTTTCTCTTTGGAAACAGAAAAAAACACCCATTATCCCATTAGGAACCTATTAAAAGAAGAAACTATTAACAAACAAGTCAAATCGAACTAAATATTATTATCAGGAGCATGAACTGCTTGTTTCCTTGGAACAACTTGAGTTTCAGACACAAAAAGGCAGCTGCACTGAAACTGAACCCTTGAGCAAGAAAAGATAGTCATCTTTGATTTGAGTTTAGTTTTGGCTGATGTATTTGCTTGATTTGCATCACAGAATCTGCTTAACTCACACACATTGTTGTACCTACAGTATATCTGAATGAAATGTAATAAACTAGAGTCTGAAAGCCTTGCAAGTTTAATAACTTGTTTTTTTTTGTTTTTCTATCATTAATCTGATTCATTTAACTTAATTCCTGTGTTACACATTCTTCCCGTCTTGTGCTCTCCTCCCTCTGTTCTCTCTTCCTTCCTTTCCAGGTGCTTGGTAATAATCCACATTTAAGGGGAGGCAGAGGGAGAAGGCGTTCTCTCCCCAGACAAAGCAGCCTTCTGATCATCTTAGTGTTTTTTCTGTCTGCTGCTGCTGGTTTAGTTTCTTTTTGAGGATGGAGGTCTGGGAGTCTAGCGTTCGCGGCTTTGTTTTATAGATTAAAGCTACAAGGAGTTTTTTTTTAACTGGTTATGAAATGGTCTCAAGTTTTTACTGATGCCTCTATATGTCCTACATCAGTTAACAAGGTCATCAGCAAGAAGATCGGCTATGTAGCTTTTCTTAATTGCTGCCATCAGATGGGATTCTCCTTGAGATCAGATGAAACGAGCCTGTGTTTACATTTTCCCATGCAGAGTCACAGTGAGTAGTGCGTTGGCAAGTTAAAAAGAAGCAAGAGGAGTTTATTTTATTTAGATAATTTTACTTTTGACATTAGATTTTGTGGTTACAGTGGAAACACTACTGCTCATGTCCACAGGGGCCTCAAAAATCAACTAAATATGAACGTTTGTAGACTCTGTAAACAGAGAGTTTGGTAGTTTTGGGAGGAAGGCTCTGGGTGACTGGCCCAGGCTTCCTTTTGTGCTTTTTGGCCAGGCCTCCAGACTCTTAAAGTCAAACTTTGAAAAAACAAAACCAAAAAAAACAAAAAATAGCAGCAACTAATCCTCAGCTATGGCATCAAGGTTGAGCCTTTGATCCAGCTGTAACATCATTATACACATTTTTCACTTACACATGGGTGCCACCATTGTTTGCTCTGCTCGAGTTTTTTTTTTTCTTTTTTTGAGAAGTAAATCAGTTTACCCCAAATATTAAGCTGATATTGACTGAGCCAGCAGTGTCTACTGTAAATAATGTGATGTTTATTCCCTGACCACAGCTTCATAAACACAAAACATTGTTGTCTTTGGACATTGTGTTTATTTATTTTTTATGAATCAATTCAACAAAAACTTCAGTGAACCTCAGAATTGTCTCTCATATTTAAAAGATAGTTGTCTTGTCAAAAAGTCTTGACTCAACCATACAAATCGATACTGAATATTTGAAATGCTTTTAAGTTTTTGCAGCATCGATACACTGATACCAGCTGCACTTTTTGAAGTGCGGCCTGCAGGCCAGTGGGCCCCAAACGTGACATGAAATGCATATTTTAATCATTTCATTTCAATACCTTCTATTTCAATAGAGTTGATACACTGCTCGGCCACTACATCAAACTGTGGTTCTGTGGCCTCCTAAGCATCAAGTGTCGGGTCAGGGATGACAATTTGTGAAAAAAACCTACTGGTTGCCTGGCAACTAGTGGCGCCTTGTGAGTGTTTAAATTAAATTCTGTCATCAATGCTTTAATGGGGAAGAGAGATGGGAAAAAAACACTGCACGGTTGAGAAGAACAGGAGGTTTACTTCGTGTGACCTCAGGGGGCAGATACAGAAATCTGCCTTATCTGCAGACAGGAGGATTCGCTGCTCAAGGAACCTGGTGTTAAATGAGATTATCAGACCAATCAGAAATCCTGCGACAAGTTCTTCAGCTTTCCTGTGCAGCCCTCAATCATATGTTGGATCTCTAAATTGGCACTCAGACATCAATCTCCGAGAACCCCTGCTTTACACTGTCAAGAGTTTATGTGGAAAGTTTTGGTCTCCCTCGGTCTGAACGTTGTTACATGGATTTTCCATCCTGACAAGAATAGATTTTTTTGGGAGGGGGGGGGCACAGAATCTTTTCCATTTGGGAGACTAATTCTGAGCTTCACAAACCCATGATGCTTGAACCACATTTGAAACTTGACACCACAGTTACTTTTCATCACATTCTGGTGTATAATGAGCTAACTTAAAGGCGTACGGTGAGTTAGGTCAGTGTGGTACTCACAGCCAGCACCGGTCGCAGTGACAGGAGCTGCTCTGAGCCTCCCCAGTAGGTGCAGTCCAGGTATTCTCCTTCCTCCAGGATGTGCTGCTGGCCCTCAAACCCAGGCTCGCTGTAGCCCACCCAGCTGGAAGCAGAGGAGTGCAGTAACGCTGCTGGTTAGAGAGCTGTATTCATAAATTGTGACTGCATTACATAACCTCAAAATCACCATCTGGCTGCAGAGCTCCTCTTGAAGAAACCTTGCTCAAAAAAAAGATTACCACCTAACTTGATCCTGTGCCAACTTTGAAACAGAAGAATAAAGACTCACAGTCCTCCGACGATCTTTAAAGAACCCACAGACAAGAGCTTCTTTGAGTCAAGGTTTGCTCCATTTGCAGAAATGCCTGCTTCGCTTTCACAAAAGCTGAAAACGTCACTGTCGATTTCCAAACAGGAGCCCTCAAAGCCAGGCTTCTCATACACCACAGCCTGTGATAGAGGAAGGACAAGAAGTCATGAACTACAATTAAATTCAACTCTTTACTTGTTTTTGTTTGTTAGAGTTGGCTGCTGTTAGCTGTTGGCAGCTGTTCCTGATTTTTTTTTTTCTTTTATTCAGCGAGAGATGCTTGTTGACACTTTATCCAAGACAAACTGATAAACCTGATTGTTTTATTAAATATACACTCATTCTGAATTTGATGCCAGCAACATGTTTCAAAAAGCTGAGACAGGGGCAACAAAAGACCGGGAGTGCTCCAGAAACACCCGTTTGTAATGTTCCACAGGTTAATTAGCAGCAGGTGAGTATCATGATTGGATATTGGTCTGGATGGTTCCTCTTTAGCCTGGAGACCACGATGTCCATGGTCTTCAAAAACCGTGGACTTGTGAGACCACAGCACACTTTCCAATTTGCATCAGCTCAGGCTTCAAGAGAAGTCTGCAGTGTTTCTGGATGTTGTTGATATATGACTTTCTCTTTGCATGGTAGTGTCTTAACTTGTATTTATAGATGCAGCAACAAACTGACAAGCTGTCCCCGAGCTTATGTAGTATCCTTTAAACAATTATGTGGGTTTTTAAAGCAGTTTTTAATACAATGCTGCCGACGGGGTCAAAGGTCAGGGTCATTCAATGTTGCTTTTCAGCCTTCCCCTTATGTGCAGAGATTTCTCTGGATTCTCTGAATCTCTGAAAGCAGTTTTTCCCAAAATGGCGAACCTCGCCACATCCTTGCTTGTGGATGACTGAACCCTTCGAGGACGCCCCTTTAATACCCAATCATGATATCATGTATCTGTCCCAATCTGTTACTAATTAACCTGTACACTGTGGAACGTTACCAGGAGTTTTTAGAAAACTTTCCCAGTCTTTTGTTGCCCCTGTCCCAACTTATTTGAAACATGTTGCAGGCATCAAATTCAGAATGAGTGTATATTTACAAAAAACTATAGTTTTTTTCAGTCTGAACATTAAATATCTTGTCTTTGCATTGTATTCAATATAATACAAGTTAAAAATGATTTGCAAATCACTTCATTCTGTTTTTATTTATGGTTTACACATCACAATGTTTTTACAATTGAGGTTCTAAATATAAGTTTGTATTTTTGGTAAAAAGGCTTCACCTCTTTCCAAATGGAATCAAACATACACAATAAACTTGAGTTACATGTTATTTCTTCTTTGAATATGAATTTAAAAAACAAAATAAAACAGAACACTTGTTAACTTGTTAACAATTTGTGAGTAGAATACTATGAATGTGCGCACTTTAGTGATTTTCACCTTGTACTGTTTTTGAATGGCAGTACAAGAGTCTGAAAGAGGCTCTTTATCTCTCATTCTGAGGTCTGAAACT
Organism: Lutjanus campechanus; assembly: GCA_027495735.1. Taxonomy (NCBI): domain Eukaryota; kingdom Metazoa; phylum Chordata; class Actinopteri; order Lutjaniformes; family Lutjanidae; genus Lutjanus; species Lutjanus campechanus. Next base: position 4,771 of record JAJHUR010084112.1, on the reverse strand, counting down.
GCCCGCTGCCAGAACACACTGTGGTTACACTGGAAAGTCCTTGACATTACATCTATTTTTAGCTCAAATAAGATAAACACAACGCTTAACAGTAGAAAGAGCCAAAGAATGCAATGTGTAATGCCAACAATCCTTTAATAAAACATATTTTCCTTTAATCACAGCTAATCATTTTGTTAGTTTATTGTTTGCAGCTGTTTATGTTCACATTAAGCACATAAAACCTAATTAAAGTGTAGAATAGTTTGCCAATCTTACCTTGACTTCACTTGGATTCTCCACTTTGAAACCACCCTGGAACAGAGACATCATCATCATCAACAACCATTTTCTTCTCTAATTAAATGTACACTGGTCAATAGTGAGACAGTAAACAATTACACAGATAGTTGTGTTTTCTTGGAAATTAGGACAATTCTGTTAAACAGTGACGGGGAATAAAGAAAATGAATAGAACACACAGAACCCTGTGGGTAACTAATTACGGCTGATTCTTACATTGACTGTCTTTCTGCAGAAAGTGGCAGATGGAAGATACTGACATGAAAGACCGTGTAATTACACAGTCACATTAATGAGTGCCTTTTGTAACTGAAAGGTTACTAATAAAAGTGTGTTCATGTAAGTTAATTTGAAACTTAATTTGAAATTTTACACATGACTTAGCAGGCACGTAGTTTCTGATAGAATATGGAAAAGGGAGAGGTGAATGTAAACAAGAATGTGCTAACATTTGCTAATTAGCACTAAACACGAAGCACAGCCGAGGCTGATGGGAATGACTTTGGTTTTCAGGACCTGGTGATGGTGCTGGATAAAAAGTCATTAGATTACAGTTCATCTTGAGCGGGACATGACTGGTGGGACTGGTGTCCACCAAATATCATGGCAGTCCATCCAATAGTTGTTGAGACATTTCACCTAAGCCAGTATACGAGCCTCATGGTTGTAAAGAGGAAAAGTCAGGATTTTAAAGTTCACTTTGAAGACAAAATTGTTTAGGTGTTTTTATCACATATGTATTGTACTATACCTGCCATTCACAAACTTAAGGATGCCACAGACCAGTTTTGAAACTGAGAATCTTCTGCAGCTCAGCCAAACATTTAATCGCAACTCTGAGATTAACTAACTGTACCAGTGACAAGATATAAGACATGCTCTGCTATTAATGTGACAGGTCTTCAAATATAGTGCAACACCTGTAAAACTAGGTGAGATAAATGAAGAATAACACATAAATTAAATCCCATGCCTTTGTTTTATTTGTTGTGATTAGATCAGAAATATTTTGTGATAATTTCATACCTATTAAATTTAAACGTTTTATCTTACTTTTCATCACCCCTCAAGGCGGAATCACTTTACTATAGGTTACATGGCTCAACATTAACAAAAAAGTCATTCTGTAGATATTCTCAGGTATTTTCAATGGTATTTCACTCTGTGTTTTCCTGAAAGAAGATTAAAACTGCTTTCTTGCTTATGACGCAACAGAGCAAAAAAAGGAGAGTGCATTCTTTCACTGGAGAGGACACAGAACAAAAGCACAACTTTATAACTTTACTTTCTGGCTAAATCAGTTTTTATTGAAAAAATAACTTCTGGTTTCCCCTCTGATGTCCTCTGGCTAGTTTGGCGAGTTTGATGATGGACAGATAGCTTTAACTTACTTTTTGGTAAAGTAGCTAAACCGTAACTGGCTCGGTATCCTCCCAGTGAACATGGCCGGTCACTGGGACGAACACAGCCTCAGAGACCAACAGACAATACTGTACCAAGGTTGTTTACAGAGTTTAATGACGGGGAGATAGCTTCAGGAGCTTACTTGTTGCTAAAGTTGTTAACCATAATGGTTAGCTGCCGTTTGCTGGCAACAGTACCGGGCTCAGCAGCCGGTCAACGGGACAAACACAGCTTCTGAGACTGACAGGGAATATAGCACTAAGGAATTTTACAAGAGTTTCTTGATGGAAAAATGTCTTTACTTATTGCTAAAGTAAGTTGGCTAACCACTAACTGCTGTTACATGTAAGCAATAAGAGCTCCACTAGTGTCTGTAACAACATTTCTGTCAATCCATATCATAAATGCAAATGTAAATGAGTTATTTCACTGGATAAGTTAATATTTTGACCTGCTGTGGAGCTAGATGAAAAGTACAGGGCTCTCCAAAGTCATTAGAATTTATCCTCTAATATCTGTTCCAAATCTCATGGGGATCTATCGCATATTTGCTGAGATATTTCACACACACACACACACACACACACACACACACACACACACACACACAAAATGTCAACCTCATGCAAGAGAAAAAGTCATGGCATCCCCAAAGTCATTAGGATTCATTCAAATGGAACAAACCTGTATATGAAACGTTGGGAGTGGAAAAAATAAACAGAAAAAATAGCAATCGTGCTCATATCTTTGAATGGTAAAAATGGGTGAGGGATACGTCACACAGTATTCCCATTTCCTCCTGTTATATGTGACAAATAAATAATGTGATATTAACAGTACTGATGCTTTGTTTCTGTATCCTAACGTATCCTCTAATCAATCAGATATCAGTCAACTATATAGTCTCAATTAATATGTATATAGTAAGCTATTTCATTTCTCCCTCTTTATTTGTTTGTTTTTTGTATATTATATTTTTTCATATGTGTATGATTTTATGGCACATTAATCACTACTCCCTGCAGTGTAAATTGGACGCTGCATAGAAATACGCACCATTTTAAGTGGTCTAAGAGATCCAACGAATGGTGACGGGAAGCCCCAGGTCTCAGGAAAAGGGTACACTCCTGTCTCCAGCACAGCCAGCATGCCCTGAAACCCCGGGTCACTGAACACCAGCCACCTGCAAGAAGAAGAAACACCCACATTTGCATGTGAATTAAGCATTAAGCCAAAAGCCCCCCCCCCACACACACACACACACTAACACTAACGATGCCTCATGGCGGTTTTCAAATGTGAGTCATGACCTTGCATGGCTGGTTGCTTTTATAAAACACTGGTAAGGCATAATTGCCTTGAAAAAGAACAAACTCACTGGTATTTGTTTTCCCACATAGAAATCAGCAGCTACAGTTATGATTGGTAAATTTGCTCAGCACATTAAGCTTTGTGAGATCATGGCAATGTTTTAATTAGGGTTTTTTTTTTTGTTTTTTTTACCTCAGACATGAGTCGTGCAAATACAGCTGAGAACAAAAGCTGTTTGTTTTAGAATAAAGTATCTCCGGAATGACATGTTCAAAGCATTTTCCTTTGCCATTCATTTTCAGTGCGTACAGCCTTTGTTGGAGCTGTGCCCCTACCTCTGGCATTTTGAGCCATTATGTAGCACAACATAATGCCTCATAGCAATCACCACTGGCAGAAAAAATAAAGCCTTTTAGTCAGAGCTGAGGAAGTGATACTAAGAACTGATGCCAGCCTCACGGCGCTGAGAGATATATAATAACAGGAGCTGATGAGTCACTTTGGTCAGTGAACTCAACTGAGCTTCGTGTGAGTTACAGTAAATTTGTTAAACACAAAACTATGTCTGCTGAGCAGTTGTTCAACTTGTCACAGAGCAAACAAGAAGACCTGCTGAAGCAGAAATATTTTATATGAGCCGCCATCTGACAGCAATTACTTTTGTCTGGATGCTGAAACCATCTCTGAAATGTTTTTTACCAAAGCTGCCAAGGTAAACCTGCAAAAATAGCTGTGGGAAAAAAAAAAATGTCTCGCTGTCATTAACTTCCTCAGGGGCAGGGCACAAAACGTCCTGAATGTCTACACCTCTCTCACGTGGAAAAAACAGACTCCACTTTGCCAAATTCTCTCCACACCTTTTGTCTGTTTCTCACTCTCCATCTAGTCTCCACCTCTGCTTTCCAAGTGGCCCAACACCCACTTGCTCTCTCTTCTTCTAACAAGCAACAGCAGGACAGACATTCCTGAACGTGCAAACGAGTGAGAGTCAAACCAAAGACAAACACTCAGGAGGAACATAGTAATGACTACTATCTCTCAGGTATTTGTCAAAGCCAAACACTAAGAACATCCCATTAAAGAAGACGTCTCTGCGCTGAGCGCAGCAGGCAAGACATCTATTCTTCTGGTGAGTCTGCCAGTCATTAACAATAAAGAGATCAATGCAGAAAACTGGGATTGTCTCATTACGAGGGCCTGACCAATACTGGATACTTGGAGCCGATGCTGATACCAATATTAGGGAGTAAAAAAAATTCTGATATTGATATATCAGTCAATATTCTTTATCATATGTACACAAACAAACATTCCCTTAAAAGTGGTTATAACAATATGTAACAGAGGCAAGATATTTTACAGTTTAACAATAAAAATTACTGTCTTAAATGAGATCAGGGCGCTGAAACAGTAACTTTTAATCATTCTAAATAAAGCTGCAACAATTAATAGATTAGTTGCCAACCATCAAATTAATTGCAAACTATTTTTATAATCACTCAATCAGTTTGAGTATTTTTTTAAAGAAAAAAAGTCAAAATTCTCTGATTTCTGGTTTCAAGACATTTGAGGAAGTCAGAGCCTATAAAGGGTCACAGGAAGATTTTTTTGAAGACTAATTTTGTGTTTCCTCTCAATATGTTCTCTTGCCATAAATTTTGCATTACTTTGGCACACTGTTCTTCCTCCACTCGTTCTGAGCCATATATTTCCACTGAGCTGCTCACAGCCCCAGTATGGATCAGCTGATTGAGCTTTACTTTGAACTACTGGA
>JAJHUR010084109.1:0-20976 GCA_027495735.1 Lutjanus campechanus | reverse complement strand
CACACGGCCCGTGGATCTGCGCTTTCTGGTTTATATTTTTTCTGTCGGACTATTTATTTTTTAATTAGTCTCGGCGAGTGTTATATTTGAGGCAAAAGTATTTTCAGCGTCCGCCACACGCTGCCACTCTGATGCCTTTTTGGCGTCTGTAATGTCCACGGTTTGTCCACCAAATAACATATTTTCCTTGTCTCAACTTCCGCAAACAAAAACGTTGGTTTCTAGCCTTTTCTAAATGTCCTTTTCTAGCCTTTTCTGCAGCGTAGAACGTGCCTACGCCCTGTTTTATAAATCTGAATATTTTTGTGCGTAAGCACTTTCTGTGTTTCATGCGTACGCCATCTTTTAAGGTGAATCCTACGCGCAGTTTTATAAATGAGGCCCCTGGAGTCTGTGGGGTCTCTAGGAATCCTGGGGACATTTTGGAGACGCTTTACCTGAGATTACCTCAGCATACACACCCTTTTATTCGCAGACAGTTAATAAGGCAGAACTGACGGACTCACATGTGAGGACGAGATGGCCATCTTGCACACTTGTGGCGTCAGGACGGATGGTCAGGTCTATGCTCGCAGTGTCCAGGTTTCTCTGGTTAGTCTTGGAGTTGTATGAAGACGCAGAGCGACAGTGATCCCGCAGCCACACGTAGTTAAAACGCATCGGCGTCCCTCCATACTTGAGCTCTGGTGGTTTCATAGGCAGGGGTTAATGAGGAGCTTCCCCGACAAATAAAATAAATTGAGTTGAAATATAGTGAACTCACCGAGACAGTCCTCAAGTAACTGAACCGCTGCGGGTCGCGCAGAACACGCTCGGCTCTGCACCTTGAGTCTCCATGGTGCAGCAGACAACATCTGAGCCTGGTTCAACGCAGGTCGCACTTTTCTATTTAACGTGGCCAACATGACGACCGCAGTCACGCTATTTTTGTTTTAATCAACAAAACAGAATTAATCCCAAAAACTTTAAATAGCCCCCTTCTTTCCCGTCACGAAGTCACCGCGCAGTCGCAGACGTGAACGCCGCCTGAGGTTAAACTCGTGCGCTCCCATAAAACGTCTCAATACATCGAGAAACTCCGAGATCAATAATTAAACGCGCCATAGTTCATCCTGTGATTCATTTAAGCTGCATGTAGTAATGATTAGACAGAGCCATCCACAACAGACTGGAGGTGGCGGAACACTCACATATTTGGTTCCCTTTACCGCAGTACCCGGATGATTACAAAGCATGACGCTCTGCTGTCTCGCCAGCAGCAGGCAGTAGTTTATTAGGTACAACTAGTGCTGTCTCATTGCACAGTCCTGCGATAAATCCTTCCTTCGTCACGGTTATAATGCGCTGAAGGTGTTATAATGAGGTGTTCATTCAATTTCATGAGAGTTTGAGAGGCTGTATTTGGAACAACATTGTGTAATTTTTTTTTTAACACAATAACTCAGATACCTGTTCTACTTATTACTCAACTACATTTATCAGACAGCTTGGGTTAGTAGTTACAGTACTGTTTTACGTTTAATTTTTGCGCATAAAAAAGATTTTTTGAGATTTTATAATATAAACACTGAAGGTGTCACTTTGGGCTCTGGGTCATTGTGACAGCATTTTCCACTATTTTCAGAATTTTTTCAAACCAAACAATCAGTCGATTAATGGAGAAAGTAGATAAGCCTACGATGAAAATGATTATAAATTTCAGATTTACAAATTCTTCAGCTTTACAAACTTTCAGAAAACCTTTGACAAACATTCTATGAAGGTTATTTAGTGAAACCTTTACAGAACCTGTAGGGAGCATTCACTAAAGGCGTTGATAAGGTTTTTCAACTATGTCCTTCAGGAAATCCTGAGGGAACAAATGGTTCTGTAAAGGTTTATCAACAATAACCTTCTGGTTTAAAGGTTTCCTGTAAATAATACCCCAGACAACGTTCAGGGAACTTTCCTTCAAGGTTCTTTTTCTTACACAACCTTTAAAGAATGTTCTCGAAGTTTCAGGCATATTTGACCAAATCAACTGAAGTTAATGTAACTTCCTGTGTTCTGGGGAATCAACCTTCGCCGTGCTGTCATGGCAATGCCATTCAACAATACGTCAAGATGTTAAATAGAACATTACCATGGTCTTAAGGCCTTTCTGACCAGATTTGAGTTGGATATAGTCAACCTGCTTGGAGAACATCAAAGTGTAAAACATGTCATTTCCTGTTACCATTAGTTGGCACTATGAATATTGTCGAATATTGTAGAGGTGTTCAGGGCAGGACTGTTATCAAACATGTGAAGTTTCGTGTAGATCGGATCATTTATACTAAAGTTATAGCAATTTCGTGTTTCATGGCTAGACATCAAAATTCCACGCCATGGCCACGCCCTCCGCAACCAGCAGATGCTGGGCCTGTGTTTTCCTATTTGTACATCATTTACATTTATTTGTTACGGAAGTGTATTGCATTTTTTAAGTATTTACAGGTATGGTTGATAGTTAGGTCTAGTGCTTGGAAAGTGAGCATAAGATATTTTATTACACCTTGCAAATACGGCAAATATTACCCAGTGGGGATGAGCTGTTGGAGACGATGTGGAGAACAATCAGCAAACTATAGCATACATGCCTTTTTTTAAGTGTCTCGTATTGATATCCTTTCAGAAAGAGATTTAGAAAACCTTAAATTATATCTTTGACCCAAAACATTTACTAGGCAAGATAACATTTGCTGACATGCCTGTTGTTAACATACTGAGTGTGGCCCATGGAAACAGTCAAATCTACCAACAATAAAACAAACTTTGGACATGAAAAATGAACCTTTACAATCAGAGATGGCATTAAAAATGAATAACCATAAAGATAGACTTGGTAAAATGTCTCATCATAGATATGTAGCCTACTAATCCCCCGTCCCAGTGGCCCCTCCCTTTTCTGAATTTTTTCTGTCTTTAGTAGGGTTGAGTTTGCATTTAGTTTTTGTCTGTAGGCTATATTTATTAATTTAACTTATAACGAGACAGTATGTATGGTAGCTAGTTTATGTACAAATTCTGTCAAGCTGATTGTTGATCTTTAAGATCACTTATCATAGCAGGAAACACCCAAGTGATAACACTAGCAGTGGTTCTGTTCTATTCAAGTGTCCCAGTGAGCCAGGGAGCACAATACCAGGAGCCTAAAACTGAAGCAACTAAATGGAATTCAGTCATGAATTCTTTCATTAGCTGCAACTGTACCTTTCCTGACAAATATCTTCTGTGAAAAAGGCCCATGACTGCACTCCTTAAATAGAAAATAAGGTTTTATTGCATTGTCTTTGTCAAATAGTGTTGAAGGTTAACAGTTAATATAAGACATATGTGTATCTATGTTTTCTGGTGTCCCATCTCTGCTAGAAAATACTGCAGGGAACCATCACCTGGCAGAGGTGGGAACCCCTGAGGGAAAGTAGTGGGCAGAAGAGGAGTAACTGGGTGTGACGTGACAGGAGGATGTTAGTGATGCAACAAGACACTGATAAAAGAGCCCAAGTAGTGGGTAAACCAGCTATGACAGACACAGAGTTTCCTGCACACCTGACTGCATGACAGATATTTTCTACTTTGGGGAACTTAATGACCCGTACCCTCACAGGTAGCTGTTGTCACAGGCTCTGGTTTTGTTTTCCCTGTTTAGTTTAGGGACATGTTCATGGAACAAAATTTCAGCACTAATCATTTTCAAGAGGACTCAGGCAATTATCAGGCCGAGCCATGTTAGTGGTGGATGACAGATATAAATCTGCACGCTGGCTCCCCCTGGAGTCGCCTCTGGAAACTGGCTGCTTATCAGCAAGTCTGAAAGCCCCCCCCCCCAAATTACCTGTTTCTGTTTTGCTTCACAACAAAGAGCAGCAGGGCTCAGTCGTCTGTAATATGCAAACAGATATTTCTTCTATCCAGTTTTTCTTGTTATGATTCAGGAAAAAATCATAATGTAACCACTACTTTTCACTTTTATCTAAATACACTTTTAAACAAGTTGTTCATTTTAATAGTATTATTATACCATATCATAATATTAATACATATTCTAATACTGTGAACTGCAGTAAGATCAACACATCAGGACACATGAATGTACTGCAATTTTAGATTTTTCCCTTCAGCTGAAGGAAATTTTTGTAACTTCATTGTAAATCATTTCCATTTATAATTCAAAGAAGAATTTTCCCATTTATTAAACACTTTTAATACTTTCGGATTGTTTAATGTAGTGAATTAGTTAAGATAAAGGGGTTGTGCCGTTCGGTTCATAAAACTTCATTGAGTCAAAATGTGAGTGAGATAGATGTAAGAGCACAGTATGAGGATGTGAAAATATATTTCAGAATTAATTACATGCTAATATTAAATCATTTTGATGTTTGATGGCACATAAGTTGCAATTCCAGTGAGTATTAGGTTAGAAAATGAAACATTTCCCCGATTTAATTCGACTTCCAGCAAAATCCATGTATGATTTTCTGATTTTGTTATGAAGTGCCACATAAAAAACAGGTTACACAGATACAGGGATGATATGTACTGTACATATAGGCAAAGTAAAGAAGGCTTTTGCATATGCCAGACATAAATCATGTGTATTCACTCTCCTCTGGTAATGGAGGATTAGGCTTTTATGTTGTTTCAGGAGTATAAAGTGCAGGTTGTGTAAAAGCATTTTTAATCTGAAGTAAAGGACTGGAGTCAGTAGGGGAAATAAAATGTTTTTATATGTAAATTTGTATCCATATTCTAACATTAGTGCTGTTGGTTTTTTGGTACTTTGGGCACTTTGGACACACCCATGCGTTTTGCAACATTGCCATGATGCTCCAAACCAGACAGCGATACTGCAAGAGAGAATATGTTATTCTGCATGAGAAAGGATGAGTTACTACTGGTTGAGTTTTTTCAGCCAATACGGATAATCAATAATTACCTGCTTCTCATAGCCGATACCGATAAGATAACCGATAATTTCACATCTTTGTATTTTAAAAATAAGTTCATATAACCTTTAGTTTAAGCACACGTGTTTACTATGTAGGTCTTTACCATGTTTTTGTGGAAATATAGCTTTGATTGAGGATGACAAAACACATTTGGCATTGCTTGGTACAAGCAAAAAATGTTTTAATAACAATTAATCTTTTAAGTGACCGATCATATTAAAAAACGATTTGCAATTTGCAACACTAGCTGATACCAATAGCTGTATCAGTATCGGCTGATAATTTATCTGCCTTGATAATTATCGTGCAACCATTATTACTAGATACTAGTATCATTACTGGTTTACCTGTGGACAAGAACTAAGATCCTTCAACCTCTCTTGCACACAATAATAATTCTTTCCCTCACGCGCACCTTTAACCTCTCTCGCGCACAATAATTTGTTCTCTCTCGCGCACCAGTGCTTCAGCAGCTCTCGCCTACATTCGTTTCCTCTCGCAGTTTTCACTCGTCTTTTGTCCGGTTTACAATGTTGTCACTTGGCTCGAGAGTGCGTGCCCGAGACGTCACTTAATGAATGATGTAACTGATGTGTTTTCCTATTGATGACGATTGTACTGTGTTTAAATTATCACCAAATCTTAACGAATGATGTGCTGAGAGCAGCGTCAGTAGGACTCCGTTATTTTGCTTCCTTGTAGCCTGTTAGTGCAGCCCTGCTGAGGACGCTGCGGTAATGCTGCATTCAATGACTGACGGAAATTGTAACGTTTCCGTTGAGTGTTCATGAACAGCTGGAAGGGACAAGTATGACAGCGGATTGCTGAGGAGTTAGGGGCTCATACAACATAGCGGGCCGAGAAATTTAGATTAATAACACGTGTATCATTTTACGGCAATTCTTATCAACAATTAGGCTACTAGGCTATATGCTTCCATTATTCCCTGTCGGCTGGCTCTCACACTTTTATGAAAATGTAATAGGCATATAAGTTACTTGGAGCAGATTGTGAAATCAAAGGGACACGAGACAGCGTCATAGATATAACATAAAACAATTAGAAAACATAAAACAAAAGCAATAAAAAAGACTAAAACAGGGCAAAACAAACAGTGTTTTTTAGACTACAGTTAGCAGTCTTTACTAGGCTAGTTACCACTTATTTCTTGTACTTCATTAGCTGAAAATGAAATAGACACGTGTTTGAACATGCTAAAAACATAGAGGTTCCCTGACTTTTTCATGCCGAAGACCTCCAAATAGCATTAGTCTCTGTCTCTGTCCCCTTTAGTAAAGTGTCTTTAAAAACCCATTGAAAATGTTTTTTTTTATTTTTTTTTTTATTTTTATTTTTTTTTATTAAATATAAGAAATAGACACCTTGAAGACAAGAAAAAACACCCCTGTTACATGGTCCATTGTGCTTTAATTTCCGTGTACAAACAGTTCAATGTATGGTAACGCAAACAACTTGAGTACTGGTATTTCGGAGCTTACAGTGGTCCGTGAAGGCATCATGAGCCTGCCCCTCTGAGCAGCAGTCAGTTACATGTTTACTTGCTTTGTCAGCGGTGTCCCCACAATCTCGTGTACCTCACCTGCTGCTGATCAAACCTTGGACTTTCATCTCATCACAGAGACACTTATCACACCGTCAGGGCTGCTTATCTCTGGCAGGCTTTTGTGACCAGCCTCTTGCGGACCTTGAGCGGGGGCACATCGGGTTCACAGTTTTTTTTTCTAGCTAACAGGGAAAGATGACGTTAAAATCCAATAAAAACGAACCTGCCGTCATATTGGAGTCTGTCAACAGCGTCCGGACAGCCCTCTCCGATCTCTACCTGGAGCAGCTTCTTCAAAACAAACCAAAGTCTGACAAGGTACGATGTCGCTTTTTACCTTTTTTTTGCCCCCCAGACTTGGCTACTGTACATGTTTGCTTCCGGGAAACAGAGAGGGGGCACATGACCGTTGTTTGTTTCTCGACAGGGTCTCTAAAAATAGATCCAGTTATGTTTTCATAATCCAGTTTACAGCAACTGAATGAGCTGATCTCTTAAACAAAGAGCTATACATGTAGATCTATGTATCTCTTCAGATCAGCTGGTCTGTGTTAGTGACCACTGCATTGCTCAGTATTGCTCAGTCAGCCTGAGTTGGGACCCAGTAGACATCACATTAGCAATTTCACTTCTGCATTTCCATCAAAACTACATATGGAATCATTCCACAAATTGGGGAAATAAGAATACATCACACGTCAGAGTTTCTGTATTTTTAGCTGTGATCATGAGACAAATGACCCTGTTAACCAGAGGTATAGACCAGTGGATCTCAACATGGGGGTCGGGACCCTGAAGGGGGTCTCAAGCGGATTTCCAGGGATCATCAGATCATCTTTCAAAACAGAGTGCTGCAGAAATGGTGTATTTTTGTAGGCCACCTTGGAACTTTGTGTTCTGGTTTCCTCTGCTAAAGTCAGCAAGATAATCGTCACAAATTAACACAGTTTATCTGATTTGTGAACTGTAAATAGAATTGTCAGAAGTAAAAAGCTAATGTTAGGTTATTAGTGAACTATGCTATGGCTGCATGACTCAACATCGCCCCCACTAAGTGGCTTGTATTTAGTGTGCTGACATTTAATGTTTGCAGCAACCTCTCATTTAGCTACTTGTTGTTAACCACCTTTTTTTAAGACATGCAAAAGCTTCTAAACGGACACATTTTATGTTGTAGAACAAAACGTGAAAACATTTTAAGCTTGTGTCAACCGCTAACCTTATTTCAGGCACACAAAAAAACGGAAAACACATTGACCTCAAGACAAGGGAACCGGAAGTGCTAATATGTTAACTTAGTTTAGGATTCAACATAAGGGACAAGCAGTCAAAAAATAAATATAACAGCAGCTACACTAATGGTTAAAACTAGCCTATAAACCAGCACTAAAGTGACAAAAGCTAACATAAACCATCATGTTCTGAACAGATGCAGACACTTACAAAAAGTGTCATTTTGTAACATAAAATAACAAACTACTCACTGGGCATGATGGGAAATGAGACTGGGGAGCCACTGGTATAGATAGAGCCATACAAATGGTATTGTGTTAATTGCATAATAATCATGTTAACATGTTCACTGTGGCAGTAAAGTCATATCTAAGTACCCTCAGCAGGCCTACTTTCTAGGGCCATATCATGCAGTATAAAAGAAGACAGATAGTTGGTCAGTTAAACTAATGTTAGTCCAGTGCTGTGTACTGTTGCCCAAAGCTATTGATGAACTGCTACTGAGGAATTAGTGTCAACAGTCGGCTGAGGCCACAGGTTGTTTACCACATCACAGTGTACCAGACTGTTGTTTTAGACATAAACTTCAAGTTAAGGCCGGATTATGTTGTGAAACCTCAGAATTCGTCCTAAAGCCTGGCAGCACCTTACATATTTGACCATAAAGGAGTTAAAAAAAAAACAGTTGCAACAGTTGCATCTTTGACAACCTCCAGGCCTCAGTTTTGGCAGCCAGCAGTACCAAGGGAACTCTTTGTCCTAAACTTCTTCTCTGAAATTGAACAGTCAGCACTGAGTTACTGAGGGAAATGGTGAAGGGAGGAAACTCCTTTCCTGACATCAGCAGTTCAGTTCAATAGCCTCCAGCTATAATCTTGCCAAAGTGCTCCTCTGCTCGATGCTGATTTGTGAAATCAGTGTCTTGAAGTGAGGTCACGTGGTCTGTTATCTCACTGTGCAGACTGCTGTGTGTAACGCTTTATATTATGAGTTTATATTCTACATGATATCTGGCTGATTTACTGGTCCTTTATCTTGAGTTTGTTAATGTTCGTGTTCCAGCTCAGTCTTGTAGTTATGCTCCTCTGGAAACTCCTCCAAATACTTCAGGCTTGCCAAGCACCAGCCCTACATTGACAGTCATTCATGCATTTAAACTCGAGTACAAGCACACGATTTTTCACTGTCACTACTTCGCGCTTGAGTTGAAGTCCAAATCCTAAGACCCAGACAAGTTTAGGCAAGTCTGAGAAGATCAAGCATAACATGGGGGGCCTGAACGTCTTGTTCAGTACTGGTTTTCAAAAGTCCCTCGGGCTATTACTGTATAATCTATAGATTATAAATGTCAAACATTTGCTGGTTCCAACTTCTTAAATGTGTGAATTTGCTTTGTCATTTATCAAAGTAAATGTTGGTTGGACAAAAGAAGCAATTTGATGACATCATATTAGGGTTCTGAGAAATTGTGATGAACATTTTTCACAATTTTTCGACATTTTACAGGCTAAACAATTATCGTGAAAAAGATCATGAGATTAATTTATAATGGAAAATAATGGTTAGTTGCCGCGTTAGTTGCGTCTTTGTTCAAAGACGTTGCAGTTGTTTAACATTTTGGGTTTGTCTGATGGGCCCATTACCCACAATGTTTGTTTCTTTCTAAAAGAAAGAGTCTCATCTAGGTCAAGTATTGATCTCCTACTGTGTTCCTTCAAGAGATCAATACCTCTTTGCCTGTTGGCAGGAGACCCACCCCAAATCCAACAGGGGGAAAGGATTAATAATTAATATCTCCTGATTGAAAGGCAAATCATCCCATGAGAAAGAGAAGATGAGAAAGAGTCAGATTGTATTATAATGTAGTCAGTCATATTAGATCATGGTTCCACATGGAGCACACTAAGTAGAACAATAGGTACAGAATTGTGCTGTCTTATCCAGAGATGCACCCATTATGCTCTGTTTGATCTATTTCAAATACAGCCTAACATCTTCTTTAGATAAGATTAGCAAATGAACAGGAAGCACTCAGCTCTTTCCTGACTACATTTTGCCTTCCACCCGGCTCTTTGTTTATCCTGTTGTATCTCCACACCCACAGCTGGCATTCAAGTCTCTGAAAGGTCTTTCTGACCCTTTTAATGGTACAAGTGTTGACTGTTAACACTGACTGGGACACATTGTGACAAACCAGATTAATAGACTTCAATCGTGTGTATTAATCTCCTCATGATAGTGCGAGTGATAAGAGCTGATGATGACGAGACACATTTAATTAAAAATGCCTTTTAGAGCCAGTCCTGATCTGCTCAATTATATTAACATTTAGTCTTACAACAAACTTCATCTGTTACCTGCTGAATGGGAGAAATCTGTCAGTACAGATTCAGCTTCAGTTGTTCAGAAGCAGGTGATCATGGTGATCATGCTCGACCTTTAGATTGAACCCTTGTCAGTTTCCTTCCTGCTCAGTCCTGAAGGTCAGCACTTTGTTTAAAGTCTCCTGCTCTGCGCCTAGAGGAAAACGACCCAGTATTTGTGAATATAGGTTTAACTAGAGTTGGAACCGATCCAATATCGATATTGGCACAGTTAACTTATCCAATATGGGACTGACGTCACTGATCATTGTACTGATCAAGACTCCACAGTCTGATGTCTTAATGAATTATAAATATTTAAAAATTTTAATCTAGGGTGTGAGTGATACTGGATGTTTGGGGCTGATGCCAATATTACGAAGCGAAAAAATTCCAACATCTATATATTGGC
Source organism: Lutjanus campechanus (assembly GCA_027495735.1). Lineage (NCBI taxonomy): Eukaryota > Metazoa > Chordata > Actinopteri > Lutjaniformes > Lutjanidae > Lutjanus > Lutjanus campechanus. The sequence continues at coordinate 10,434 of JAJHUR010084109.1, read as the reverse complement.
CGAGTTGTGACAAAGATATTTAATGGAGTTATTGTACAAAATGACATCAGAGGAGTGAAACAGTAAACTCTTCCAGGTATTATTGATAATTAGAAATAACTATAAATAAAAAGCACAAACACAGCAAGATATATGTATATATTAAACCTGAATTAAGAAAAAAAAAGATCAAATATACATAAAATGCTGCTTATAAAGTTAACAAATACGAACAAACTGCATTATGTCCCATTTTATAAAAAAAAGAAGGGACATATTAGCTGTGATAGGCCAATAGTGGGCCTATAATATCGACCGATATTGACCGTAGACCGATATATCATTCAGGCTCTAATGTAATTTTAAATCCATAGGTGAAATGTTATAGCACAACAAATTAATTAATTAATTGGTAATTTAACAATTCTGTTCAGACAGAGACTGAACTGAGCTAGTAACAGCCGGCTAACTCAGCATGTCCTTAGGTTGGAGATAATTTAGTATCAAAATGCAGGAAAAACACACAGAAAAGCAAAACACCAACTTGTAATTTATCAGTACCAACAGATAAAACAGAAAAAATTATAATGCATCTCTGCGGTGAACAGTTAATAAGATCACAAACTGGTTTCCCTAAATTGGGAAACAGCAATAAATATCTGTAATCACCCAGGTGAAGCAATTTTTGGTACTTGAACGCATTTTCATGAAATTCATACAGTGGCCATGAGATCACAAACATACGGTCTCACAAAATTAATTTCCTGTTGTGTTTGGAGCAGCTCCAGTAGGAAATGTTTCGCTCCAGGAATAGAAATAATAAGTAAGACAGTGTGTGGTGTTTTCTGGGTAAATATGCATGTGGTGATTTTTATCTGCAGCAAAAATTGCCGCACAGATTCCTTTCCTCAGAGGATGTAATTTCATCCGTTCACCAGGGGACACGGTCCAAACACTCCCTCCTGGACTGATACTGCACAGTCCTGACTTATAACAGCACGACGCTGGTAAATAACTATCATGTTGCACAGAAAAACAACTGCGAGACTTTCATGACTCGTGAATTCAGTCACCTCCTGACTCACTGTCTCTAAGTGGCAGTAACAAAATAAGAAGATTGTATTCTTCTTCTTTTTTTATTTATCCAACTGATTAATATGTTTTACAGATCTTACCAAGAACACATATTTTTAAAAATTAAGAGGACCTGAATATAAACGTACAGTACAAAAATTCCGCCTGCTGTTCTGCACAGTATTATAGGGCTGAGGGTAAAGGCGAGCAGGAGGAGGAGGAGGAGGGCGATAATGATATTTATTGGTTTATTGTAGTGCTGATGCTGGAAGATAGATTATTTTTTTTTTTTTTTGCTGAGGCAGCGCTGATGTGTCATTTTCATGCAGAAAGTTTGTGCTGATGCAGGTGATTGTGTCTCTGATGTCACTTTAGTGACCAATTTATGTGCCGTTTGATATTGCGCATTCATTGTTCTATTACACAAGAGAGTGCTTTCCACAGAATGGCAATTTTACTCCACAGGGAATCATTATATGGTACCTTATATTGTACCTTATACATTTAATGTGATTCATCAATGACAGCATTGTCTTTATTTGTCAGAGGAGCTCTTATAGCTTTAAAAAATATGCAGATCTTTCTCTCTGATTGCGATCCGGACTGGAAACCATCTTTGACACTCTAGAAGAAGTAGCATGGAAATTTTCTGGGGATTTCCTGCTTGTGGATTCTTCTTTGGGTTCATTTAAGTGTCAAAGCGCAGTATGAATCCACAAAGGCAGACTTTGGTCTCTTCTTTGATGTCTGTATCAAATGAAAATTCACTCAAACACTACACTTCATACGATCATCTTCCCGTCATTAATGCTATTCTTTGATGATGATCTCCTGATGAGACTGGTGGTATCCATGACCACATGAACCTGGTGGAGCAGATCACTGGACGTGGTTAATGAGGTGTTAAAACACTGGGTTAATTTTCAACCTTGAACATATGTTGAAACTACAAATGAAACATAGCTGTTGGCACACATTAGCAGAAAGCTTCCACTGCAGGTATTGGAAATACCAGTGTGATAATGATGGTCTGATCAGTCCAGATGAATTGACTAGGCCTGTGCGATATAGCTGGAAAATTCATCATGATCAAATGTTTCATTCCAGTCAGTATCAATAATTATTCATTTTTGATACATTTATGAGCCAGGGTGTATTCATAATGTGCTTTCTTGTTGTTTTGCATTTATCGCGTTTAAGTGAACCTATTGAACAATTATCTCATTGCTATTGATGAATTTTTAGAACAATGAGTTCAATTACATGTATAAAGGAAGGTTTAAGCAAATGATTTTAGAGTTTGTTTTAGTTTTTTAGTAAAAAAAACAAGACAAGCAAACAAAATTATCAGCAAACATTTTTCTTGTTTAATAATTCAACAATAAACTGTCATTTAAATGAGTTGCAACGATTTATCCATTATTAACTGACTATTAAATTAATCGCCAGTTATTTTAATAATTGATTGATCGGTTTGAGTTATTTTTTAAGAGAAAAGGTCTAAATTCTCTGATTCCAGCTTCTTAAATGTGAATATTTTCTGTTTTCTGTACTCCTCTCAGACAGTAAACTGAATGTCTTTGGGTTGTGGGCAAAATAAGACTTTTGAGGATGTCATCTTGGGCTTTGGGGGACACACACAGGCAAACAACTACTAATTGATTAATCAAGAAAATAATTGAATAACCAACTATGAAAATAACCGTTAGTTTCAGCCGTAGTTAATTACATTTTGTGTGAGATAAAACATTTAATCTTATATCTTTTCTTTTTTTACAGGCGGCTATGCAAACCTACGAGAATAAGGGCGCTGAGGTTTACACCAATGGCAGTGCCGCACACATGAACGGCGCAGAGCTGACCAGGATGAAAGAAGTAGCGTTTGAAAAGAATCCCTCAGAGCCTATGGTATACCATCTGCCTCAACACACGCACACTTTCATATTTTTAGACCTGTGCTGGTGATTTCTCCTCACTGACTGTGGTCTGTGTCTACAGGGGGTCACTCTGAAACTCAATGATAAACAAAGGTGCACTGTGGCCAGAATATTGCACGGGGGAATGATCCACAGACAAGGTAATTAATCACACATTGATCTGAGTTTTCTACCCAAAAGCTTAGTAGTGTTTCCCAGTCACATCAAATCTGAGTTAGCATTACCATCTGTGTGTACTGGAGAAGGTCTGCCTCACACACAAGTATAAATCTGTATAATATCTATCTATAACGTCTCTCTATATATGCAGTAGATAACATGTCCACTGCTGTGGCCATTTTGATACATGGATTTCTTGTTTTTAAAGCTTTTCTTGTCATTTCTTGTCCTTGTCAATGTTCTTATCCAAACAAACTTTAGATAGGAAATGTTTATTTGACAAGCATGTTAACTTCCCAAAATCCTAAATAAACTCTCACAATTTTAGGATAACCATTAATCTGTCCTAATTTTAAGGTTTCCATGTATAGTAGTAGCAAACTTAGTAACTAGCTAATGTTAGTGTTTGCTCACAATAGCTATCAGTAGAGTTCATTAGCAGTGGCTAAGAGCAGTGCTCATTAACAGTAGCCAGCGGTAGAGTTTGCTAATAGCAGCTGACAGTAAGGTTTGCTAACAGTAGCTAACGATATGTTCATTAACAGTTACTGATGGCAGTGTTGGCTAACTTGTTTAATGTGAATGAGTGTTGCAGTATGTTACCAACAGTTACAAAGTTGTTTAGTGCAAAGAGATGAGAAAAGTGGCATCGGTTGCTAGGTAACAGACATAAAACTTGACAAGTGATGAGTGATTGAGTATTTTGGATTTCCTGGTCTGAGATAAGATAGGATGAAGTAACGTAATATAGGATTCTTAAAGTTAATTAGGATTAGCTTCTGAAATACCAAACTGGGAATAATCCTATCTTGGATTCTCCATGTCTTAAAGATATAATATGTAACATTTCTGTATTTAAGTGAGTAAAAACACTGGGCATATGTTATATGTTTTGTTGAGTTGTATACATAAAATAGTAGAAATGTTAAAACTCTGAGAAATCCGTAATTCATTCAAGGTACCAGCGCTATTCCAACCAGGTAGTTGCTATAACACTTGATAAAAACACAGGATACATCACATATGTTAGACAGTGAGGAAGGAAGTCAGCACATGTGACTAAACCTAAATGTACCTCATCCATGAACATGAATTCTGCCTGAGCCATGACAGATAGATTTTCCTTAGCTATGGTGGTTGTTCAAAAGTGATGATAACTATTCCTGTGGTGCTACGCTACCTCAGGGGGTCATCAAACCGTATCTTTTGTTCTTGTTTTACTGTGAGAGAGACCCCCAGCAGCATATAGTGAGTTACAACACCTGTCCTGGTTTCTTCTTCTCTCCAGGGTCCTTACACGAAGGGGATGAAATAGCAGAAATCAACGGAAAAAGTGTGACAAACCAAACTGTAGATCAACTACAAAAGATCCTGGTAAATTAATCCCTGTTAACTCAGACTTTGACTCTAAAGTCTGAGTTAACTTTCTTTGAATCTTTATTTAATTGTTGCATTTGTACAGCTAAATATGAATGAGACTGTGTCATTTTTACACGCAGAAAGAAACCAATGGAGTTGTCACAATGAAGATCATTCCCAACCTGCAGAGTCGATCCCAAGCCTGTGAGGTAATAACATGAACAGCAGAATACAGACTTAGCTTTGGCCCTGTGACGCATTTTGCTTTTATTGTTTTCACTCCAAATTCCTTTAAATTTGCATGAATAAAACAAGAAATGATCTTCTCATTCAGATCTGATGGTAACTTCGAGTGATCTAATCTACACATATCTACAGTTTGATCGCTTTTTTTCTTTCAGTTTTCCTTCTACAACTTATTTCTCAAAAGTATTTTGTTCTTTATTAGGTGAATCTTCTGTTAGTCAATGAACAACCCAGGTGAATATAAAATTAGTTTAGATCTAAAGAACATCACTGGCAGTAGTTTTTGCTAGTTTTGACTTGAAACACTGTGGTAGTGTGTTTCATCCTGCCATCTACTGGCCACAACAGATCACAGTTTGTCAGGCAGCCATTCATGTGCCTCCCGTGGCACAAAAATGGCTGCCGGCTATTGATTTAACAACATATATGAATTTAAAAGAGCTTTCATTTAATGACCACAAAGAAAAATACATTGTATTAATTGATGTCATTCTTATCTTAATATATTTTATCACTGCATTAAGCTCTGTCTTTGCTGTGGTCGGTGATGGCAGTCTATTAGAAGCTTGTAGTCCATTAATATGTAGGCTTAGTTAATCTGCTTTTCATACTTTAATGCTCAAAGAACATTATTTTTGGTGATCCATATCACTCCAGTACTGTATACCCACTCATGGGTGTATTAATTTTGTCTGTGTACCACTGGAGTGACTTGGGGAAACCATAAATGTTCATGAACTCTACTAACAATGATGATAATTTACCCTGTGGAGAATTTAAACGTGTTCCTGCTGTGATCTTTGACAGTTTGGTTAAGGTTTGTTCATAAACTGATCTCTTTCAAAAATGAAATAACAAATCCCACGGACAGTTGGTATGAACAAACTGTATTTTTTTGGATTTTTTAGCCTGGGCCCTATTTTGGGGTCTAAGTGACCAAAAAGTGCACTTTTTTTTGCAATTCATCTAGTGGATCACCTCAGCTGGCAGCCACAAAACAGGCTGCGATAGCTGCAACATGATTGTTGTGGGTAAATAGACCTGTCCATTAAAAGTGCTTGTCTTTTGCACTGACAGGCTCAGATTGTTTCTGAGAACATTATGGAAAGGGACCTGACAGAGATAGATCTTTTTGGTAGAGTAAATTCCTTTTGGTTTAACCACAAACAGCTGTTACATCACTCTGTTCAAAGCTAACAGAATCCACTGACAAAAACATTTTACCTCACAGAAAATGGGAGTTGCTTTTTGTTTGTGTTTTTGTGTGGCTTTGCTGTTAGTTTGGATCTGAACTTACTGGTCAGTCATTTACTAGTCATTTAGATTCAAAAAATAGAGCCCAACAGATATATTTGTTGTTCAATATTATTAGCCTGATATTGATCTATCACAGCTGTTCCAATCAATAGTCAATCAATCAGTGTTCATGTTGTCTGATTAGTGAAAAATGTTTTTGAAAAACATAGCACAGGCTAATGCTGATTGTTTTTTGTTTGTTAGCTTTATACAGTAGGCAGCATTTTATGTATATTTTGTTCCTTTTGCTCAATTTGTGTTTTTCATGTATATAATTATCCATCCACAGAAAAAAATAGCAGAATTACCCTTTAACAGGATACCAAATTTATAGTCTTGTGTTGATTTTCCAGACAGCTATCCTGTAGCTGAGCCTCATTTGATTTTAAATTTACCTTCAGTTTTCTCTCCTATATGTTTTCTGCAGATAAGCTATAGAAAGTAAATTTATGATAAAATAAAATTAAACCTCACACCTCGACCTGGGAGAAAATTATTCACAACATGAACTGAGCTGTCCAAGATCACATCATGAACCTGTAAATTCTTTTTTAAGGGTGAATTTCTCAATTAACATTTGCAGAATCCAAATATATGCGTTAAAGTCTCACTATATACACTATAATACTTGCTATTAAACTAGAGACAGTTCACAGAAACTGTAGAAGTTGTTTGTTGTCATTTGTGTTTTAATGTCAGAAGTTTAGCTGAAAGATACTTTTAGCACGTGGATGTCAGAGATTTCACAGCTGACTGAGGTGATGGGAGATTATTGAACACATTGGTAAGGTGACGGTCTACAGGTTATCAGTAATGTCCAGTTACATTACACCAAACACACACACTGCTAATGTTTATGAGGTTTTTTTTTCCTACAGTAAATACATCGTATATTCTGTTAATCTCCAGATGTACATGAGAGCCCAGTTTGACTACGACCCCGCCAAGGATGACCTCATCCCGTGCAAAGAGGCAGGCCTGAAGTTTGAAACCGGTGACATCATTCATATCATCAACAAGCAGGATCCGAACTGGTGGCAGGGCAGAGTGGAGAGCAGTGCTGCTGACTTCGCTGGACTCATCCCGTCCCCAGAGCTGCAGGAATGGTAAACAGCCCTGTCATACTATCCGATGACGGGTCCTGTCACACTTACCATGACATGTCAGAGACTGACATAATGTTGTGTGTCACATCAGAGCAGACCAGAGCAAAAAATGTTCCCAGATGAAGCCACATCTCTTTTTCTCGCCTACAGGAGGGTGGCGAGTAAAAGCAAGGCCAGAGAGGGCAGTCAGTCCTGCAGCCCGTTTGGAAAGAAAAAGAAGTGCAAAGACAAGTACCTGGCCAAACACAGCTCGAGTGAGTGAACCACTGGAATCATGTTTCCTGATATTTTCTCAGCTGTACTGTAGCACGGGTTTGTCTAACACAAAATCTCTTCTGTTGCAGTTTTTGACCAGCTGGATGTGATTTCTTATGAAGAGGTTGTTCAGCTCCCTGCTTTTAAAAGGAAAACACTGGTGCTCATTGGTAAGTGTCCTAGCTTGGTTACATTATTTAGCGGTATCAAGTTATAATAAGACATTTCTGATCATCCACACTGATCCACACGTTCCTTCTGGAACGTCCTTCCTGCTATTTCTCTGCAACTACAGATCAAAATGTCTGCTCTTTTTAGGTGCACCTGGTGTAGGAAGGAGCCATATCAAAAATGCACTATTGACTAAATACCCTGAGAAATTTTCCTATCCTGCACCACGTAAGTAGACCCATGAACTTTCATTCTTTCATGAGGTAAGCTAAGTTTGCATAATTGTCCTCTTGGCTAAGTCTTTAAACATCTTCTACACAGACACCACCAGACCCCAGCGTAAGGACGAGGAGAACGGACAGGAATATTATTTCATCTCCAATGAAGCCATGACCAAGTGCATCTCCGGAAACGAGCTCCTGGAGTACGGCAGCTTCCAGGGAAACATGTTCGGTACCAAAATCGAGACCATCCAGAAGATCCACGATCAGGGCAAAATTGCTGTGCTGGATGTAGAACCACAGGTTAGTATCCATTCTGGAGACATAACATGAAGATTTACTATTATTTTAACATCACCCAGAGTCAGTTACAGGTGGCTTTTATGCATCTTTAATCATGCCTTTTTACTTTCAAACCAATCAACCATTCAAGGGTAGGAAAATAGACCGGTTTTGAATGAGTTTAATCATTTGCATTCATTAACCTAACCTTATTTTGTTCTTCTCAACAAATAAATGATCCTTTATAAACATTTTTTCCCGTGGCTGTTAAGAGGCAGATTAAGGCGGGTTAACAGGAAGTGGAACATTTGAAGTATATAACTTTATTTCTTTCATTACAAATTAATTTGTAAATAAGCAATATAAATTCATAAATTAAAATGTATAAGTAAGTTAGACCTTCTGTCTCTCTTTGGTGAAAAACAAGGTGTATTCACCTGCACTGAACTGCTGCCGATCCCATTGATAACAATCCTGTTAAAGGGTGATTTTGTTATTTTTCAACCTGGACCCATGTCTGTTTGTCTTTATATCTGAGCAATGGGGATAAGAATTTTTTAAATCAGTCCAGTATTGAGGGAGAGCACTGAAGGGACACTAAGTGGGCAACTATCAAAGCAAGTCCACTAAAAGTACTTGTTTTGCCACTGACAACATTATGAAAAGGATAGCTACAGAGACAGACCTTTTTTTAAAAGAATGAGATATGTTTTGTTTAACCAGAAACCAGAAACAGCTGTTTCATTGCTCTCGTCAGATCTCTTCCATAATGTTGTCAGACACGTATATAATAACAATCTGAGCCTATCAGTGGTACAAACAAGCACTTGTAATGGATGTACTTTCACATTTGGCCATAAGAACTGGACCAATTTCAAATACTGTTTTTCCTATTAGTCACACAAAAACATGGGAAAATAGGGTTGAAAAAGTTAGTTACCCTTTAAAGTTACCCTTTAAATGCTTAAAAATAATAATAATATAATTATGGAATAGTACATTTTATTTGTATAGCACATTTCATATAAGAAATGCAGCCCAAAGTGCTTGACAGTGAAGAAATTACATGTACCAAGTGAGTCATTTAAAAAAAAAACATAGGATGAACATAAAAACAAGGATATGCCAAATTTAACAGAAATTAACAAAATGAACATAAAATAAGATGAAAAACAAAACCCACTAGTAAAAACAAGATAAAATGAGAAAAGAATCCAAATATACTGTATATTGAATATATTTGTATAATACTTCACCCAAATAAGGTATCCCTTTAGAATTAAAGATGTGTTCCTTGTAGGTAAAAGTTATCCCTGTGCAAGCTCTTTCCATGTATTTAATGAGTCTCACTAATTCTAGTTTTCTTTTCCTTTTTCAACATTTTGCTGCAGACCTTGAAAGTCTTGCGGACTGCTGACTTTGCACCTCTTGTGGTGTTCATCGCTCCGACCAACACAGCTCCACAGGTGCTAAATCTTTATCTGAATATACTCTGAACACTTTGAAACACCAAACAGACGCATCAGCCGACAGCTGCTAATCCTCTCTGTCTTGTCTCCTTAGACGGAAAACCTGCAGATGATCCAGAAAGAGTCGGACGCCATTTCGGCCACATACAGACACTTCTTTGATGTGGTTCTGGTCAACAACGATGTGGATGAAAGCGTGAAAGGTGTGGAGGAGGCCATGGAGCGTGCCACCTCCACCCCGCAGTGGGTGCCTGTATCATGGGTGTACTGACAGATGTCTGGCGCCAGAATAATACCTTTTGTTTGTTGAAAAGCAGTGCAATATCACTCCTCCTTACACAAAACCAGTTAGTGATGTCCCAGGTGTGTATGGGTTTACTTTTTGGTTCATGTTAATCGTCAATGAGATTTTTTGCACAAATGCATCCAAAAAATAAGCAATATGTAGAAAGGTTTATTTTAGAGAGTCGAGAACCTCACCAGGGATGTTTTATTGGGTTGTTTAGACGTGTGTGCTTCAGACTTTTGAGTGGCTACTGGTTAGTTTTGGTGATTGTTGGAACGTGAGCAAATGCAAAACAGGACCATAACTGTGAATGAAATCCTCACTTTTTGATGGATTTTATCATGTGAAGCATTATTTCTGGATTCATTGTTCATGTTTTTTCTGTTCGCATTAGATTGTGCCATGAAATCGAGATTCTGTAACTGTTTGTTCATGCAGTGAGTGTAACGCCATACAATGATAATGTCATATACACAAATACCTTTGAGTCAGTCACTGACAACCTCACTTCTCGTCTCATCAAAATTGTATACCTCATGGGGTACTGTAAAGGCACTTTTAAACAAAAAATAAATTTCCCAGCTCTGTTGCACC
>JAJHUR010084107.1:0-21604 GCA_027495735.1 Lutjanus campechanus | reverse complement strand
GTGAGTATGTGAGCCCTCTGTGAATATTTTTGGGTTGTGGACAAAATAGGACATTTGAGGACATCGCCTCGGGCTCTGGGGACACAGTGATCAACATTTCTCACCATTTTCTGACATTTTACAGCAACAACTATTACTCAATTAATCAAGGAAATAACTGTCTGATTAATTGACTATGAAAAATAATTGTTAGCTGCAACCCCACTTTACACTGGTCCAGATTGTTTGTATTTTTCATAGTCAGAATTCTGAATTATAGTTATTCATAAATATAATGTCAATTTGGACACTTTGCCACAAGTATTGAGCAATCAATGCAATATCGGCCAATATATCAATACTGGAATTTCTTTAATCTCTCAGATTGTTGTACACATCAGCCTCAAAAGTCCGACCTTAAACATCTACAGCACTAAAATGCAACATGAAACATCAGACGTAACAGATTAATGCTGTCAGGGGCCGTTTTACTGCAGTACTGTGATAACACTCACATAGTTTTACCTTAGTGAGGTTTTGAATAGAAGAATAGAACCCGACTGATATATTGGTTGACCGATATTATCGACCTAGCTCTGTTTTGTCAATTTGTATTTATTTGCACTCTTCATAGGCAGCTTTCTGTGTATATTTGATCATTTTGTTCTTAATTCAGGTTTAATATGTACATGTATTTTTGCTTTATCTATTAAAACTATTCAAATTTACTGTTTCAGTGCCCTGATGTCATTTTGGACAGAAAATTTTATTGAAAACTGTCCTGCCTCCACAACACTGGCTGACATATCTGTATCAGAATTTCTTTATTCCTCAATATCTGTATTGGACCCAAAAATCCAATATCAGTCGGGCCCTAGTTCAGAATTGTAATCATCAGTTATGTAGATATAATGACTGTTAGAGCAGTCTGGTAAGATCAGAAAATGACGTCACACCAGGAAAAGACACTTACGCCTTATCATGATAAAAAAAAAATGTCCAAAAGACAAAAACATCCAGTCTCTTATTACGGTATGTTGATATATCCCCACCTCTTTTCTCCTTATTCACTTGGAGGTCACCAACCAACAGTTGCGTGTTTCCACTAATACTCAAAGTCAGGCTGTTTTTGCTCGGGGGCTGAAACGGAGAATGAGAGGGGAGACTAAGACGGAGGATACGAGATAGCGAGACTTGTTGCGTCCAGCCAGGGGTTGTTTCATTTCAGCCTGACACGGGAGAGCAGATTAGAGCCCCCTGCACTCTATTGCCTCTGCGTGTGTGCGTCCAGTGTGTTCCTGCGCTCGTGCTCGCGTCCCCGGGCCTTGTTTGTGTACGCGTACGCGCCCTGACCGTCTATCAACTTTCCCGGAGCAGCCCCGCAGTGTTCCCAGGCACCAATTACGGTGGGACTTGTCCCTTTTCCCTCTGTATTGGAAGTGATGTGGCTTGCCCTACAGGGTCGACACCACCGCTACACCCACATATCTGCAGAGATTCTGCCAGCGCCCGCGGCCCTCCACCGCAATCCTGGAGAAATGATAATTATGACATCCGCCCACTCAAGAGGCAAGAGATAGTTCAACTCCCTTGCCCCTTGTTCCGGCCCTTTTTTTTTTTTTGACTGATTCAATATTCTGTGGGCTAGCGCTGCCTACTTTCTCCGTGTCTTAGAGAAGCAGAGGCTCTCCAATATATCTGCAGGCTTTCTCTGTCTGAAAGTAGTGTGCTTTAATAAAGTTTCACAATACCTCCAACCTTGCTCTGCCCCTGAGCTGGTACTCTTAAAACTACAGATTACTCGGCACTGGTCAGTCCAGTTTCCACTGGCTATTTCACACAACACAACAACACCTATTCAAAACACATATTTGTGTTTCCCTTCACTGCAAGCCGTCTGTTCAATAAAGGTCAATAGGGATCAACATTATGCTGTGGTTGGGTTATTATTGGTCTTGAGCCACTGGTCCTTTAAAGGAGAAATGTTTAACATTAGCACGTCCAAAATTTAGTACTGCAATCCACATAGTGTGTGGGGTGGTTAAGTATCGTGATTCTGTTTTTATGATCCCAAATTTGCTTTATGGATCAGTGGGTCCATTTTTTCTTTATATAATGAACTAGTGCTCGGCCTGTTAGCCTAAAGCTACACACTGACATGCTAAAGGAAATTAGCATCGCAGTAATATTATCTTAAATGGATCCAGTTTACTTCACATGCTTAACATAAAACAGCATGCATGGTCACATGTATTTCTTCAGATCTGTGGAAACAAACTTATATGTGTTAGCCTCACATTGCTAACTGTAGCTTCAGCACTCCACACTGACCAGCTCACATTTGTGCCATGTGCAGTTTTCAGGGCTTCTTTTCATTTTGGCCCAGAATTCTTATTTATTATTTTTATGGCACAAACTTGATGACTAAATACATCTAAATGTTGCAGTTACCCTCAAAAAATATTGTATTTTCTACTTCTAAGACTCAAGGAAGCTCAGGCAGGCTGCAAAGACGACGTACAACATTGTATTCTGACAATAACAAGCAACAATGAGTCCTACACTGTAAGTTGATCAGCTGTTTATAACTGTCAGTTGACTGCCAATGTAAAGCTAAGCCCGTTATCATGAAAACAAAAGCCCACTGCTCTGAAAATACAGTTTTCAGTGTCTCCCTGCCAGACTCCATTAACATTTTACTCAATTTAACCTTTATAAACCATCTTCTCCTTGTAAAATATTTTTAATGATTCCTGACAACTCATAAACAGCCACTTAGTGTCTCGGCAAACATTCGGCATTAATTAGAACTCTGATTAATGTGAAACAGGCAAACAAGAACACAGGTTACAAGCAGAAATTTCACAGGACACCACAGCTGCAGCATTGATGTCTGTGAAGCGAGCATTTAAATTTAGCAATGTTTCCTTGATCTCTGTTGACATATCATGGTCATTTTATGATTTATAACAGGAAATATATTGCAGATTTCTCCTTTAAAGCTGGAGAAAAGAGGGAGTTGTGGGGAGGGAGGACACAAAACTCAATTTCTGAATCCTGAATTATGCACATTTTTGGCCCACAAACCATCAATCAACAGTTACTCTCAAGTTATTCCTACACATTAGGCTTAAGGAGTCTATACATGCATGGTATGGAGCACTTATGACTAAGCTATTAGTGCATCCAAGCAAAAAATTGGGATCCGAACTCAATTATGCAATTCACAACTTAGAGCTAATTAGACACTTCTTTCCTTCATTAACTTACACTTAAAATACGACTAACAGTATAACCCCACCCTCACAGTCCAGGAGGACGAAGTGCAAACTGATTAAATAAATCTAAACTGCATTTAAAGCCTAATTTAATCAGTCGTGATCTACAATACGGCCACGAATGCAAGCTTAATGTTAACAACTGTAACAACGCCTGATGAATTTTAATGAGATTCAGCTGTGACAGACAAAATGTGCTTCTGAGAGAGAGTGGATACCCTGCTTTCTGATTGGTTTAGAGGTCTGCTAGAAGTCGTGATGCGGTCCTCATTACACACACCTGCGACCACTAACAGTAATTATAAATATTCATACGCCACCACTATATTTAGCTAGATGGCTGAACGCCAAACAAGAGGAACCGGTGAATAATGAATGATTTGGCGTCTGAATCTGTATTAAAGTATTTTAAAATGAAAATAGAGCCACATAAAGCTAAGTTTGAAGGATTTTCGGTGGGTAATAAAGGGCCAAAGCACCACTCTTGAGCATTATAGGACCGCACAGCGGCGTAGGATACAGTAACTGCGTGTGGCAAACAGCCAGGTGTGCTGGAGGAGGTAATGGAGGACCCTCAGGAAAACTCACTCTCTCTGTCACCTCCCTGTCGAGTCCAGGCACTTCTTTTTTTTATTTTTTACAGCACTTTTGCCCACTCGTAAAATCATCCCAGTGACAAATAGCTTTGCTTTGTGTCGACACGTCCAGTCCACATAATGTAAATTTTACAGTAGGAGGTCAAAACTGGAGGTGGAGGGAGGAAAACTGCTCTATAGCATACTTCTGCTAGTTGAAACCTGCCCTTAATGGACATATGAATTCCTTATAGCTACTGAGGCAGTTTTAAAAAAAAAATGGGGGAGAGCGGGGCATCTTGTCACACAGATCAGTTGTCACACTGATTGTATCTCCAGCACCAAAAAACAAAACAAAACAAAAAAAACACCTTTGAAGTCATTTTGTTATGAAATGCAATGTCACTGTATTCTCAGATAAGAATATTTTTCATATTTTTCAACCACAAAAGTAAAAAAAATAATAATAAAAAAGTCAATTACAGTTTTGGTTTATTTGAACTTACTTTTTAACTTAGCTTTTGTTGCTTATATTGTTATTGTAGCACTGTTTTCCATTTACTCATACTCTATATTTTATATTTATACTCTATATTTTCATTTATATTTATACTCTGTTAGTTTTCTAGCTTTTATTCTATGTTATTATAGTTTTGGACCAAACTCTGGCACAAAAATTTCCTTTGGGATTACTAAATCAGTATTTTATCTCTCTTATCTTATGTAATAAAACTTAAAACCCAACGCCTCACCTTAGCTGGTGTTGTAGCTAGCGCTAGCACACATGTCACTCGGGGGCAAGTTGTGCCAGTGCATTCGGGGCAAATTGTCAAATGTGACAAAACTGCCCCAGTATGCGTCACCCAGCTGCAGCCCCTGCAGAAGTGCAAAAATGAGCCTCTACTTTTAGAAATAATCTGTGTTGATAAATGTGACAACTTACCCCACATCATGTGACACCTTACCCTGTGGTGGGGCAAATTTTCACAAATGTACTGTACTTATTATATAACTAAAGATTATACATGTGTGCACATGAATTTATTATTTAATTTAGTGTGGAGAATGAGTCATGTACTGAGATGAGAAATTGAAGGGGGAGCAAAAAGTGTGACAAGAAGCCCCGGTCTCCCCTACAGCAAGACGAACCCACCTGGTCCAATTGTAAAACAAGAAATAAAAAAAGTAATTTCGCAGCCTACAGTGCAGTATTTTTAGAAGAATATGTCCAGGGGAAAATGTGACAAGTGACTCAGCTTCGTGTCTTACCGGCTAAAACTGCTGAAAAAAGCGCAAGGCTGCTCCAAATGTCACCGTACTCAGTCCATCAGTAGATACGACGAACCGACGCATTGAACCTCCACAACACTTTCTCCCCGCACCACCGCGCTCCTTAAAAACACAGGCTGACACAAACTTCACAGGGTCCGTCAGTCAGTCCCCACTTGTCCTCCTCGGGTCCTCGCACAGTCTCTCTTGAGTGCGATAAAGCTGTCTCGCACCGGTGACTAATTATTCCGCCGCACGTATGAGCTCTTTTTCTCGGTGAGGTTGTCACTCCGGTCCCGGGATGATGAGTGTAGCCCTCCTCCCACAGCAGCCTCCACAGAATTAATTATGATTAAGTTGCAGGTTCGAGCCACGGGATCAAAAAAGGAAGAAAAAAAAGAAAAAAAAGAAAACAGAACAGTGATTAAAAATATTAAAATATGTCACCTTTCTACAGTCCACTCAGAAAGATGAAAGCGCGTCCAGCTCTGGCGCCGCGCCGTGCGCTCTGTGTAGTTAACCAATCTGCGATATATTGGAGTTGCTCCGTAATTTGCATGCTGTAGAGGTGGACTACAGAGGAGGGTGGCTGCGACAAGTCACACACAATGCACAGCACTACTTCCTGTGGTGCATTTCAGAATAAAAGCGTCCAAACTGACTTTTGATTTATCTTTCTTAAAGTGACCCCCTTAACGCAGTTTTCATAAAAAAGCAGACCTCACAGAAAGCAAGGCGCCTACATATGAAATTATCCTTACTTAAGAATTCTTTTTTAAAATTCTGAGCATTTTCATCCCTCTTCTGTAACTGTTTCCAACCAAAAAAAGAAAAATCCCTTTATTTAGAAGGGAAAACCGCCCAACTTCCGGTATTTCTCTGTCTATATGTGGTTATTTCTGATACAGCTGGGAAAGCTCTGTAGCAGTTATACAGAGCTCCTCCTCTTGGAGGTTCTTACAATACCAAGGAAGAAAAAAAAAACTTGCATTGATGGGCTTTAAATAGCCTGGCTGCAGCACCAAGCCGAAAGGATGAAACTAATGCGAAATAATACGCATACCGACGCATCCAAAACACAGATTATAGTGATCTAGGGAGCCAATAAACACTAGTAAGCCAATTGCAAAATACATAATACAGAAGAGTCTGTCCTGATGAGAGACAGGGATGCACCCATCCCTGAATATTCGGGAAACCAGACATAATGCCATGGAAACATAACTTCAGTCCAAAATACTCTTTACTTTTATCTAAAGTACATTTTTGTACAGTACTTTTAATATTATAACATTATAATATAGGTGTAATATTCTAATATTGCCCTTCAGCTGAAGGATATATTTTTTATTTCTAAATTTAAAAAGTGTTCAGTTGTTTTGTGAAAGAGATGACAAGTATGATATGAGGATGTGGAAATATGATATAATTATGCCAATAAATCAACTTGATGCTTTGAAAGCATAACTGCATTGCCAATAAGGTTGTAAATTTTGTGCATTTTTTGCTGACGAATCATTGAAAACGCCAACAAATGATTCATCGATAAATCATTAATAGTTAAGACACAAAATGCTTTTTTTTAACACATTAATTTGTTCTTTTTTTTTTTCTTTTCTTCTTGTTTTAGCTCATTTTAAGTTGAAGTTTCTTCATTCAGGAAATGGCTCTGGCAGACAAAACGATGTCAAACGAGGCACGATGTCTGCCATTTCCACTCCGATCGATGGCACCTCTAATGAGAGAGAAAATAAGGCGCTTTATTAGCAGGAAAGTTCAGTGGCCAAGTCTTGCTGGGGCGGGGGGGGGCTTGAGCGCAGTGGTACCTTCCATCACACAGCGAACTGGGGTTCAAGCTGGTCTTTGTCCTTGAGGAAGACACTGAAGTGCAACCAGCTCCAGCTGAGTTGTAGCTCAGCCTGACCTCTGATCTCCCTGTGGTGCGGGAGCTGTATGCCAGGGCGTGTGTGATGAGTTAAAAAGCCAAACTTGATAAATCAAAGTATGGTACTTGGGGACAGTAGGGGAGAGTGGGGCATGTTGTCACAATTTTTGCTTTCACTTCAGTTCAGAGTACATCACAGGCTCATTTTACATATTATTTTCATTATGACATTCTTGTCAACAAATGTCATTTTTTTCAAACAAGAAAGTGACAGTGCACCGTTTTGTTGGAGCTACCTGTGTGACAACATGCCCCGCTCTCCCCTAACCGATATCATCTGCGCGTTAACCCCTCCGCCCCTCCAGCTGGAATTCTCCGCAGCTCACTGGCTGATCACTTTCATATGTCTCCCTCATGCTGTACTTTTACGCGCCCGCAGCTTAAAGCCAAGTGGGTTTGTCACAGGATTAGCGTAAAAATGAACTCTTATCTCGGAACATCAAGTGCGGGCGCGAGTCTGTTCTTGACCTCATCAGTCACCCAACCCAAACAGATCTCCATGAAAGGACGCAGTCTGAGGATTACAGAAGCTAAAAAGTGAAGAAAAATGAAAAATTACAACCTTGAAAATGCTTGCGGGCAAATTATGGAGGGCTTAGACCTAAAAACTAATGAGGAGTTATTGCCGTTTGAAAAAGTTAGCTGATAGATCACTTGTAAAAACAGGAGAACGCACGCACATCCGAACCAAAAAAGGGCCGGTGCTAAGCTGAAAGTGAGCAAATCATGTAATAAACAAATCAACACAGCAGGGCTTTAATGTCCACTTACATAAAGCACCACTTAAGTGAAACCAGACTGATGTATCACTTAATATATTCACACAACCTGAGATCATCTGAAAGTGGTTTTGCAAGCAGATTCATGCGTTTAGACCAAATGAAATCAATATTTAACAGCGCGCGCTGCTTTTAATGTCGGCGATGCTTCACGACCGAACTGTACAATTTTGTGAGTCACTTTTCAAATAACTCCCGACCTCGTATCTAACTCTTATTTAAAGTAAATAAACTGTGTCCGCGCAGTGGCGCCTTGTTGAAAAATGCTCCTCAGCTGCTTTCTATGGTGGCTTTCCTGTTAATGAAAGCCGCAAAGCCATTAAGCTCTTCTGTCAGTAGGTTCTTTATGCACAGTTCCTAAGTAGTCCAGGTGCTTTATCACACGGACGTGAACTAAAAGCAAATAAAACAGATAAGAAACATATCTGTATTCTTTTGTGTTTGTTTTGTGTGAACCCAGACAAGAAAAAGGAGGGGCAGTGAATGCTTAATTATTTGTCTTGTTTAATTTATCTGCTCGCCGTTGACAGAACGAGGTGCTTTCTTGCTCATAATCACATAAAATATTAGCCACCAACGAGCACTTAGGAAATCGATAGCCACTAAAGCTTTATGCAGAACCTTGCTGGGTGAAATGAAGGCTGTTTGCAGGAGGAAGTGGGGGCTGACGCTGCAAAAACCATAAATAACTTTATTCAAAACTATTATTCAAAACTGTTTTGTATTTTTTTTACAATTCAAATGTCTTCCCACACTTTGTGTAACACATTTCACACTGTAGCAGTAGTAGAACCTGCAGCGAACAGAAGGTGGATGGACACTGTGCAAGAAAAACACCACAATATAGTCCCTACAGTGAAAACCAGTCTGGTGTAGCTGGTGTAATATTCCAATTGACCCTTATTAAGCCCCGCCCCTTTTTTGCTCTGTGCTCCAATAAAAGCAATAACAAGCTACCTAATCTAAATAAATCGCTAGCTTGTTAGTTAGGTAGCATTTTACTCTGTAGGCAAACTTTAGCTGGTTAGTTACACCTGATAATGTTAGCAAAATGCTAGCTAATCTCATCAATCGTTAGGTAGCTAGTGACTTATATATGTTGCTTTTCAAAACGTCTTCAGAATTGGTTTCATTTCAGCATCAACAATTCCAGCACAAGTATAGGAAACATGAAAGAGAGCAAAAAGGGGCGGGACTTATGAGGGGTCAAGTATAATTGGTTGAAAAGCCCAAATAGAATAAAAAAGCTCCATATAACCATCTCAATCAGATGTTCTTGGTCTTCTTGGTGGTTGTTTTGGTTTCTTTGTGGTTGTTTTGTTTCTCTTGGTGGTTGTTTTGGTTTCTGTGTGATTGTTTTGTTTCTCTTTGTGGTTGTTTTGGTTTCTTTGTGGTTGTTTTGTTTCTCTTGGTGGTTGTTTTGGTTTCTGTGTGGTTGTTTTGTTTCTCTTTGTGGTTGTTTTGGTTTCTTTGTGGTTGTTTTGGTTTCTTTGTGGTTGTTTTGGTTTCTTTGTGGATGTTTTGGTTTCTTTGTGGTTGTTTTGTTTCCCTTGATGGTTGTTTTGGATGTCTTTCTGGTTGTTTTGAGGGCAGCACTACGGAGGAGGAAGCTCAACACAGCCAGGCTTTCTTTGCACAAGCTGGCTCGGCAAAACTGAAAACACCAGTCAGAGATAACGGGTATCACAACGGCGGTTATCGACCTGCTTTGTTAACTCTGGCTTTCTTCTTCGGGCTCTGTTGCTCGCTCGCATAAAAAGGGTCGCTTGGTGCGTAATTGGACTCTTCTTCCACACAAAGTGAGGCGATCGCGAGCCGCCCACTTCAGTCAAGACTAACAAGTTTTTAATGAAGAGCTATGGAAAATATATAAATAATATTAAAATATTACGGCAAAAAGCAACAGTGTTGCTGAAGATAAGGCAGGAGAAGGAGAATGCTGGCAGAAAAGTACAAAAACACGATGCTGTCGGTCTGATACTGTCCCATGATGAAAGAGGAGACGTGGAGATCACTTAAGTTAACTGAAGATTTTCCACGATAGACTAATCAGTTTTCTAATCAGTGGTTCTTAGCTCCAATATCAGAAATGCAAAACAGACTTTAAATAGTATATAAAGTAGTCTGTAGTTGCTTCATCATTATTTTAGTGTGTGGATGATGCACTGTGTGGATTTAAAGCGTTAATATGACCTGAAGCAAACAGGAAAAAATGACCTCAAACGGAGGTTGCCATGACAACGCGATGCACACAGTTTGTGTTGCTGTTACATTTCTACATTATACGGCTTCGTTCTGTGATATTACGAACGCACAGCTCAGCAACTTTTCACTTTTAACATCTTCCCTCACTTTATAAATCTATATATGAAACTCTGAACATAACCTGCATAACCAGCCAACCAGGTTATGAGTTCAGCATCAGTTACCATGGTGATGTAGTCAGGTTCACGACACTGAATTAAAAAAAAAGGCTTTAGGCTCAACATACCTTGCTAACACATTGCTCTGGGGCTTTGCAGTACACCTCCTTGGCCTCTTTGTGGCTGCTTTGTTTGTCTTTGTGGTTGCTTTGTTTGTCTTTGTGGTTGCTTTGTTTGTCTTTGCGGGTGTTTTGTTTCTCTTTGTGGGTTGTTCTGTTTGCCTTTGTGGTTGTTTTGTTCCTCTTTCTGTTTGTTCTGGTCTCTGTTTTGCTTCTTTTGTAGTCATCTCGCATCTCTTTTGGGGGTCATTTTGCGCCTCCTTGGGCTCTTTTTGTGGTCGTTCTGCGTCTCTTTGTAGTCAGTTAGTGTCTCTTCCAGGGACATTTTGCAGCGCGAGGGCCTGACTTCAGGTTTCTGGGACAGCGGCCCGTGAGACCCGGTCGATAATCCGTCCTCTGCTTTTGCACATGCCACACAGCTGTTGGGATTAAATGCATCAGCTCCATGTAAACAACAGAATATGTAAACAGGTCTTCAGCTGGCACGATTCCAGCAGAATGAAGAAAAAAAAAGAGCACATGTGACATGTTTGACTTCATCTGACACTGTCGGGGATGTTGATTCAACCTGGTGGTATTTACTGAAGCTGTAGTTAGCTGCTTGCAAGCAAACATATTGCAAGTGTCTCTCTCAGGTAGTGCTGAATTTCTATTGTGACAACCGTGCCTGTTTTTGGGATGTGTCATGATTTTCGAGAGGGTCCCTCTGCCACGTTACATAATCTTGCAGCGTTTGCACAGCTCCGACTCAAGCAGCAACATATTGAAAGCAATTAGCCGTACAGCGGTTATAGCTGAGTCTGTCAACACTGACGCCGAATTAATTCTATTTAGGAGAGCTCTTTTTTTTTTAAAAAACTGGTTCTCTTTGAATGTTTGTTTTTTTTTCACCATGGGATCCCTGAGATTTCCCCGCTGTAGTTTGTCGGCTTTGAGATACCGAGCCAAGTGCTCCAGGCTGCGACGCGCGCATCTGGGTTTTTAACATTTTGTCTACTGCAACACCATCATTAAAAAGTAAAATCAAACTGAAAAGTAGGGTGACACTCACAAAGGAGCAGTCTGTTGGCAAATGTTCAAACACATCCGTCCCATTTTTCATCATGATCATCATATACTTAACGGCAAAAAAAAAAAGAAAAGAAAACATCGCTGCATCCAGTGTGAACCCACGTCTGAGCTCTCTCCCAGCGCTCCATCAGTAATGAGTGCGATGTTACCTCTGTGTTACCTCTATATATTGAAAAAGGACACAGCAGCTATTGTATCAACACAATTACATGCCTCCCACTCGACTGATAGAGCAGCAGATACAAGTATTTGAGTAGGAGAGTGCTTGGAGATACTTCAGGGGCAGGACGGCATTAGTCAAATGTAATACCAAAAAACTTCATCCCAACTAACACAAAGTTCCCATAAAAATTCCCAGAACATCCTCCCACTGGTTTCTCTTCAGTAACCATCCCACGGTGCTCTAAGAACATTGTGCAAAAATGTTTTTATGCAATGTTACATTCTGAAAACTTGCTAATAACCACATGAGGTAATGTTTTTCTTTACATAACATTAGATTTATGTAAGACAAACTTTGAGAGGACATCAAGGGGGAAACGTTCAAGGAATCTTCCCCGAATATTCAGCAAACCTTCCAAAGAATGATCTGAAGGGAAATGTAACCTTCAACCAACATTCCCAGGACGCTGTGGAAATGTGCAAACTTCTAGGGAACGACGGTTTCATGCCAGAAAACTGTATGATGAACAAAAAGTTCGTTCAGATTGTTCACCTTCCTCGGACATTCAATGAATCTTCCCAGAATATTGTTTTTTTACGTATGCAAACCTATGATTTTAACTTCCGGGGAATGTATCCAAATAATCTCCCTGGAATATTCAACAAACTAACCCAGAAGATTCTGGAAACGTAACAACAACGTTGGTTTTACATCAGAAATACTTACTGGTTCAACATCTGAGAAACGTTAAAGGGGAATCACACGAGTTACCTTTCTCTGACGTCAAGTAGAATCATTCAGGTGACCTTCCTGGAACATTAATATGGATAATGTTGCTTTTACATCAGAAAAATCTTCCATTTAAACAACAAGAATCAACATTTCTTCAGCAAAAAACACATTTTTTTGCTAGCTGGGATCTGACTATTCTTATGTTGGATTTGGGTTGAAAATCCGTCACTGAACAGCTAAAAATGTAGTTTCATTTGTTTACTTTGCAACAAGTCTCTGGATTCTGTTATTGAGCGAGTGTCTAGTTTTGTTGGCGTCTTAGTTACTATTGTTTATGCATTATTTAAGAGCTCTCAAGAAAGACGCAGCTTTCTGAGGCGACTCTTGTATTTTCCTGAAAGTTGAGTGTCTTCTGAAGAACCTTCCTTTTGCTAAAAAGAGGATTTTTACATAATAGTTTGCATAATGACTCTGTAACAATATGCACAATTATCATCAATGTATTCCACAGCTGTTTGTCTATTTTTTCCCCCCTCTCTGCCAAGGTCATAATCCCTGCTGCATTTTAGGAAAGAAAAATCACGCTGTGGATGAGTTCGTGGCTTTGTTTGGACCTGAAGGCACAAAGATTCTGCGGCCCATTCAGCGCCGTATCCTCTCTGCTCCTACTTTTAGTAGTTCTGATGTCACGATCAGTCATCTTCACGGAGGTAACACGGTACCCAAGAAGCCAAAGGAGTAAAACACAGCTGCGCGATGGCGTGCAGAAGACACTGCAAATAAGCAAAAAAAAAAAAAAAGTTGCCCTATCTTCCTAAATAGGGACGAGGAAGATCCTCGTGCATCTGTGTGTGTTTTTCTCTTGGCCCAAGGAGGTAGCCCACCCACAGTCCTACGCTGCACAATTTGTGTGTGCTGCAGTCTGAGATGTCTCACATGCTCTGCATCAGGCACTCTTATGAAAAGAGAGAAAAAAAATAAAAATCTTCTGCCAGGGACCCAGACTGGGTAAATTTAGTCTCGCTCTTCGCTATTTCTCCTGTCAAAAGGAGACCCATCAGAAACAGGCCTCCCAACCCAAAATTTAGAATCCCATCGAGTCTTTTACGCGCTTCACCTCAAGCTCTCAATCGTGAAAAACCGGTCATGTAAGCGAAGTCCACAGGCTGGCACTGTGTGGGATTAGGGTCAGCAAACATTTTTATTTGGTCAGAGCTCAAAATGTTCATATTAAAAGTTTGAAAAGTGGACTGAAAGGGGATGAGTCTCCTCTCCGCACTTAGCAGTTTTCCCCCATAAGGTTGGAAAAAATCACTCAAACCCAACACGTTTTCTATGGCTGCACCGTTCAAATAGAGATGTAATGAACCAAAACTGAGCCTGACATATTTCGTATCTTTGGAAACTTTAAATTCTGGTGGACATCCCAGTGTTTGGCTGCACAGCGGGGGTGTGTAATGACTGACCCACAGTGGCGCGGTGGAGTTTAAAGCCGGATTTCCACTTGATGCAAGGGGGACCGTCTTGCATACACATCTGTGGCGTATGCTTTGATTCAACGTCTAGGTTTCGCCCATTGATCGCGCCGCCGCGAGACCAGATGGACGCATTGTATAGCATGCGAGGCCTTATCACGTTTTAATTATATTCCCATGCAATAATTGTGATTGCGTCCTTTCAGTCATGGAGTGGATATAGAGCAACAATAAGAAGGTTTTCCTTGGCTCACTACTGAGAGATGTGCAATTGCAATGCTCTTTGTTCTTCCAGTGATGAGACAATGATCTTGATTGTGCCAAGCAGACGGTTTGCAGAGACATGACTTTGCTAGGTGTGTTACTGAGAAGACAACAGAGCCGTTCAGCTTGCATAATGTGTTCTCCACTGGCGGTAAAACACAGAAAGGCTAACTAATAGAAGATTTGGCAACATCCGCGTGGTATCTCCATAGTCATAGCAAGGGGTTAAATTGGGATTTGTTGCGAGTTGGGCCGGGGGTACAAAACAAGGGCTGAGGACACATCACTCTTGGTCACTCTCTTTGAGTTAGCTTAGCACTTGTTCTGGCTCTTTTCTCTCTCACCCTGGGGTGATCGCACTGCTTGCGTTGGCGTATGGTCAGGCTGGTCTGGCCGGGTGGTTGGACGATGCCATGGGCGGTGATCGTCTCAAGGTCCGCCGCACTTAATGTGCTTCCCTCTCTGACACTGATAAGTGTATTTCTATCTTAGGTTGCTGGGGCTGTCAGAGGCTACTGAGGCCTTGGACAGCCCTGGCCTGTCGTAGGCCTATATTCATTAATTTACTATCATAGAAACCTACACTTAGCATTAAAGTTCATTTATGCAAAATGTTAGATACGTGTGTGGATGTGGACGGAACCTACCTTTAGTGATATGATTATTTGACCAAGGTCCGTATGTCAATATCCCAATGGGACATGTTCATGAGTGTCCCAGAGCCCCCTCTGTTCAAAGCAGGTGCTCGCCAAGTGCTCCTCAGGCTGGCCCAAGTGCCCTTGAGTGTTTCTTTAGTTGGTGTAATTGCCATCCAAGGACTCTTGTGATCGAGTCAAGTCCCCTTTTGATTAGCACACATGCTATTCTGGTGTGATTATAAGGTAAAAAATACCTAACTTGGAAAAGGTTGATGCTTAAGTACCCTAAGTGTATGGTCTGAAGTGGTAGTTGTGGCGAATAAAGCAATTTCCTATTAATTGCATTTTAAGCATCAGACCATAATGTGTTGTTCATGGACGAGAACCTAGCCCCTTTCTCCCCAGACTTCAAGGGAGTTGGATGGTTGAGTCAACTGGAAAAAAAAGGTCAGTCTCGATCAGTTTTATAATGCTAGTCGTCTCTTATCACTCAGCCATTGTTAGCATGAAGCATCAGACCATGGAGCGGCAAATCACCCCGGGACACATGGTTGATTTCGGTGTCTGCGCTCTTATCACCAGTCTTTTTAAATCTTGTTCAGTCTCTAAAGACACCTTTAATAGTTCTCTACCCAGGTCCTGAACTTTTCCAGCACCAGGTGCGCGTGTGGTTGAACTTGGTGAGGAAAGTAAGACAATCACTGGGTTAAATCGGATGAATCAAGGACAGGAATCAAGGCTCATCTGGCGGAAAGACACAATGTCTCTTTGGGTGTAAACAACTTGGGTGACATTTACCTTCAGCATGAACTGTAATATCTGTCAGTGAAAGAAAAAGCCTGAAAATGTGACAGCAAACACACGTGCAACTTGGTTGATATTTACCCATGCTAAGTCCTAAACCTTGTGCCGACAGCTTCTTTCATCGTGTCATCCTTGGAGTGGGGTCAGCTGCTTTTCCTTTCTGTTAGCACAATGGCTTAGCGGCGTCACCACAAATAAGACTTCCTCTCTTAATTTCAAACCCTGCCTTTTTGACAAACAGGTATGAGGCCGGGGCGTGTGATGAAAGAAGCATGCTAATTTGCCTGGTTGACTCAGGTCCAGGCTTGTAGGGTATTTGATCACCACACTCTGGCAGTTGGACCTGTCCTTGCGGTGTTGTGCAATCAAGGAGTACAGGAGGAGTGTGATATTTTCATCCAAAGCCAAAAGCCAAATACAGACTTGCGTAACGAATTATGTAGCATGTAAATAAAGCTACACTATAAAAAAAAAATCATACAGAAATTTATTGGAATCATTAACCTAAATATGCAACGTAAATATACACATAACTTGAAATGATCAGTCTAAATCAACTTTCAAAATTTTCAAAGGTTTCAAAAGAAACTATTAGCATACACACACATTCACAATAATGAACAGTGTAAGCCATGATATTGATGATGGGTTGTTGGTTCGACTTAAAATCTGAAGCTTATTGATCATGTTTTCTCACGTACAACTAAATAAAGTTGATTTGACCAGAAAAGTTTGTTTCCGGTGAAAGAGCTGATGGGAAATGCAGTTCAATATTAGCTCTAAGAAATACAACAATTCACAAGACAAGAATATTAATTGATTGAAAGACTTTCCTCATGTACAACTGAATTAATTAAATTAGTTTGATAAGAAAAGTTTATTTGTTTTGAATCATTACAAAATTCTCAACTTGTCTTTTCAAATTCAATGAACTGAAGTTTTTCTAAGTTAAAACCTTACTTTTTACAGTGTACACAAAAAAATCAAGGTTTAAACACAGTTTCAGGTAATTATAGACAATTTCATGTTGACTGTTAATCGGTTTCACACAAGGCATGATGGGACATGGACGATCATGTTCTACAGCCTATATTTTATGACTGCAAACAGAACCCAAGCTACAACATGTTTGCCTTTAACCTTCGCTGACTAAAGCTTGTTTTCAGCCTTGTTGCTCTCCCTGTTGTTTAGTGATGATTTATGGTTTGCGACGAGACACTTTGCTGCACTCTGTAGTTGTTTTGTCTGAGTAATCGCCAAAAGGAAAAAATAAAAAAGTCAAATGACATGATAATGCAGCACTAGTTGCCACTGGAGAACAACAGGAGCAGGCAGGAGTGGGAATTCCTCTTATATCACCAACATCATGTCTTCTTATGCTAAATGTCCAACCTTTCTTTAAAATCTTACACACATTTCAGGCTTGCTCTGCAACTGCTTTCGCACACTTTTCTTGCGTGCACTCTGTCAGGGCTTTGTTGTTTTCAGAGTATGGGTGGTGCTTTGTTTTCAATTCCACTCTTACACAGTTATTGTGACAAGAGGGCAAAAGGTGAATACGTGGCAGCCAGATGCAAAGGCACCGCAGGACGGGGGAACATGGCAGGTGTCGGATTTGATCCCGGCTCCCTCAGGGTGACACACTTCAAGTGTATGACAGGGTGTAAGAAAACATGCGCTGATGGCTACACTGGCAGAGTACAAACATCTGATGGGAAAGGACAACAAAAAATGCTGCATTATTTCCCATAGGGACGGTGCAAGTGTTCTTTCACGCAGCGCTTTCCTTTTCTAGTTTCACACGGCACACATGCTTCAAGACGGTTCTGCACACTCTGGTTTGCAACATGCAGCCAAAATCTCAGCCTCACACACATTCATCAAGGCAAACGTTTGCCATGTGGGAATCCAGCAGCTTGTAATGGGAGGTGATTGCGCACACCTGTGCTTGGTCATGCAAGGGCACATGGGAAAAGTAGTTCAGTAAGAGTTCTAGGACATCTCAGCAATACAACAAATCACTAACTGACAGAAAGACCAGTCAGGCAATTGAGAGTAAAACATTTAATACAAAAATACAAGAAAATATAAGAAAAAGGTCAAGTTTCTTGAATCACATAATATAAATACATTAAATCTGTACTTGGAGTGTTGAAGCCACAGTAACAGACTGAGTTAGAAATCTGAATTGCTTCTGTCCCTGTAGCTTCCTACACTGGCACTCCTGCTGCTTCTCCAAGCTGGAGTCCACCATCTACTGTAGTTAATACACCGACTATTGATATATACCTCATACCAAATTCAAAATTCAAATAAACTGCAATATCTCTTTAACTGCCGGTTCCAAACATAAAATCGACCTTCTGAAGGTCTTTAGCATGATGTAAGCTCTTGTTCTTGGATCTGCTGACAGCAAATCAAAATCTATTTGCAGGAAGAATTAGCCCATAAATTAAAGCAGCAGGGCACCAATTATCCCACCGCATACAGACTCAGCAAAGCCTCAAAATCTGATGTATTTTTTTGAACTTTACACCCCTTTAACCTTCATGCAATAGAAGCTCAATTAATGCTAACGTCTGATCGATGCCAACGTACCCTGACATCCGACTATTAGTTGTGTTCAACCGTTTTAAATCAACTAAACATAAAACACACTGCGCATGGGAGCCCTCTGTCCTTGAGTTGAAGTCGAGCCAACTTATCTTGCACATGCATTACTCATGCTGCCTGAACCCCATTGATCTATTATTGAGCCAAAATCTTATTAGCAATCCAATCCCATTTGTCATACAGTGCCCTTCCCTTCAGCGTCGGGCCTCTTTTACCTGCGCCGCATGACTCATAAGTGCTATATGAGCGATCCCTGATAATGTCGCCCTTGTGATTTTTTTCCGTCCTGTGAACACCTGTTTGCTCTCATGAGACGTTCACTTGACACCGCTCCAGTCAACCCCATGTGCGCCCCACCTCCCCCCCTCTGCAAACTGCTACAAAAGATGACTACCTGGGCAATATCCTGCTTATTGTTCACCTGGGACGACTTTTAATTAAAACCTAACGCTGCTTTTGTGTTTCCGAACAAAGCAACCGGTGCTATTGTAATCAGGCTGAGGGGGGAGCCACCTCCGCCTTTTGTGCTCTCTTCGCCTCTCCCTTTATTGACCGGTGATCTATGAGCCACTTCCAGGTAACACAGCAAATGATGAACACATCCTGACCCGTGAGTGCGGCTGACGTAAATTCTGGTGAAAGAGGACAGCTTGTTTCGCTGATGAAGTGGCTTTGAGAGAGAGATCGGAAGGGCCCCGGGGTGCGAGCCCTCTGCCACATGGTTCCCTCGGTCTATTGCTCTCTGATTTCTGTTTTATTTCGCCCGCGGTGCCTGTCACTCTGCATGTCTGCCCCCACTCTCGCTCTGTCTGTCTCTACTGAACTCCATTGGAGCCTGTGTTTTGTTGGAGCCACATGCAGACTGTCTGGGTCATTGTGTAATTGGTGGCCATTTTGGTCCAGTGCACTCTTAGAA
This sequence comes from Lutjanus campechanus, assembly GCA_027495735.1. Taxonomy (NCBI): domain Eukaryota; kingdom Metazoa; phylum Chordata; class Actinopteri; order Lutjaniformes; family Lutjanidae; genus Lutjanus; species Lutjanus campechanus. The sequence goes on along the minus strand of JAJHUR010084107.1, from coordinate 2,621 downwards.
ATAAGGGTTCCAAAGGGGCTTTCTTCCCTGAAAGGCTGATATTCTACCCAGAACCAACTTTGTTGGAATTTTGGTTTCAGTGGAACCCCCTGGGTGGGTTGTTAGCAGCCTTAGAAGATGAAAAAGTCTGGATAGTGGGTGGTACCATTACACCAGATGGGTTCTCTGTAGCACTTCTCACAGAGGTCTCTAGATGAAACCTGTCACAGATGGTTCTCCTTTATGCTGGGGCCTTTAGAAAAGGTTCTTATGGGGACAAGCCAAAAAAACAAAACAAAAACCCTTATGGTTCTAGTCGACACTTTTATTTCTAAGAGTCTCAGCAGTGGATAGAAGCGAGTTCCTGTGTTGCATTAAATGAAACACACACATAAAGGAGTATTAGGTTTTTAATGCAGGCTCATTCCCAATTTGTAGGTCTAATATAAATTTGTGCTCAGGAAATCCATGGTTGCTTTCATTTGAAGCAGTCAAAGCTCACAGGTGAACTGGAGGGGTGTAATATGCTGCTACAAATTAACAAAGGCATCTTTGTGACTTGGGAATTTATGAAAAAAAAAAAATTTAGAGGGAAGAAATGTCAATTTCACCATTTGCCTCAAACCCCATATTAAATTTCAACAAACCATTGCAGTCTTGAGGGGGATGTGTGGTGTTAATTGTTAGTTTTGGTGGCCCTCTGCTGGCGATCTGACATACCAGCATTTGACAAGGAATATTGTCTAGGGAACACATGAAACACCACTGATGTTTATCTTGCCTCTCTTTTGCAGATAATTTCTACATTTTTAGTTTAATTTATTTGTCTTAAATTAATTAGAAAAAGGAGAACAGCAGCTCATGTATCTGTTTACATATATTCATAAACAGTCTAGACTGTGGAGGCTTATAGACTCAGATAAACATGATCCCCCTCGATCATCACTTGTGACCCTCTAGAAGTCTGCGGTGGTGTTTGTATCTGCAGAGGCGCTGCCCTCGGCTTGTTTTCTCATTATTTTGCTCTGGTTAGGACACTTCACTGATCCAAAATATCAGTATTTTATGTCCTGGGAATGAAACTCAACAGTGAACTTTATCCTTCTGTTATGAACAGCTTGTACAAATCTCACTGATTTCACTGTTGAGTTGGTGATTTGTGAGGAAAAATGATCATAAATTTACAAGAAAACTCAACTCTGAGAATATTCTGTTGTTATTCTGTTATATTCTGAATATTCTGTTCTGCTGTTATAGAACTTAAAATTACTGAGTATGTGGTCATACTACCTTTTCCTATAAGAAAACCTGAAGATAATCGCTAACAATATCCCCCAGTTTCCTTACCTGGTGGCTGAATTACTTCTACACAGCGTTCTCCGTCCTGTAAGCGGTAAAAATCTGTTGCGAAATGTTGACTTTTGTTGTTTTCATGCCTAAAATATGGTCCACCTTTAATACGAGCCTTAGAAAATCAGCCTTTTAAACAGCCTCAAGTCATAACCAGGGCACCATAAATTCAAGTCCCAAAGATTTATGGAACAACTTCAAAAAGATGAGTAAAGTGATTTCAGGTGGGTTTGCTTTCCAGGTCATCCATGAACGAGGGGAGCTCATCCATGAAAAGTGCCTTAGTCGGCCGCCCACACCCACTCTGACCCTATCTGCTGCCTCCATGTCAGCGCTGTACTGTGATAGCAAAGCTTTTACTAACAGAAGTCTAACTGTCACCCAACAGCTATTAAATCAGCAGTGTATTGCATCTTAGACCGTAGGGGAGACCTGGGACGGTTGTAACACCTTATGTTCTCAGACTTTGGTACGTGGTACCCATATTTGTCTACTACAAATAAAACTCACTCGGACTTCTAGTGCACAACAGGTTATGTGAGTTAATGTCAAATACAAAGCATTCTGTTGTTACATCTTACCCCACTACAAACAAAGAGTACAGAGGTTAGGTTTAGGGAAAAACCATGGTTTGTCTCTGCCTTTTGGGTGTAAATAGCTCTGTCATGCTAGACTACATACAACCAGGTGTAAATAGCCCCAGTGCAAATAGCTTCTGCCAATGTTTTTTTATTACTTTATCTCTCTTTTGGTCGTAAAATCCACATTGTTGCTCACGTGGTGCCACTTCCCCTGTGAGCTCAGAAAGGAAATGGGACTGTACGATATTGATGACACGACCCGAGCACTTCTTTGATTGGTCAAAGCAGCACTGTTACAACTAGCCCAAGGTTTCAGCACTCCCTGGTCTCCCCTATTACATTTCAGGTTGATGCTTAAAATGACTCAATCCATGCATCTGCGTTCATTATTGGCTGTATAGTCGTAATAATAATAATAATGATAATAACTGTAACACAGGTGGGTAAAAACAACAAGCATCTATTCATAGCCCCATTCACACAGTGTATATTTGTGTCTAAGCAGAGACACACACAGTGTGTTTGGAGTCTTGGCTCACTGGACAAAAGCAGCAGCCTTGAATTTCATGCACATACACACACTGACACACCATCTCTGGGCCTCAGCTGCAGGTTGCCCTCCACTGGCAATTACTTTCATCCACAGACTGTGACCAGGAACTGTTACCCTTGGGGTTGGCACACACACACACACACACACACCTGTCTCTT
>JAJHUR010084105.1:0-20663 GCA_027495735.1 Lutjanus campechanus | reverse complement strand
ATTAAAACAGCCCTCGAGTGCTCTGAGGCTGCAGTGTCACACAAAATGCACCGACGATGGCGTCCATCAGGCAGGCATGACCGCCTCTATATTGAAATGCTTTTAAATCAGGTGAAAATAATGAGAAGTTCAGCCAAGAGCCGACGTACATCTTTCCTCCAGGGCTCCAGAGACATTATAAATAACAGCCTTCTGGCACATTTATAGGCTCTATTTGACTCAAAATAGTAAAGGCGTCTTGCTTAACTATTTGATCATCGCGCCATCTGTATCTTTTTTTAATAATAGAGGCGCTCCAAAAGCTATAAAAAGAGAAATGTCTGATAATTTAATACCAACAACTAAGACATGTTTTTTGTTCTTTAAAACAGACCCTCAGGGCACAAAATGGGAAACACATTTAGTCTAATCATATATGCAAGAGTGTTCAGGGTGGAAATAGCAAAAGCCATGTAGTATTAACCAAATGACTATGAAAGTGTGGGTGTATGTATGCGTGTGTGTGTGTGTCTGGGAGGGGTTTTGCACAGAGGGTGAGGGCAGCAGTCCCCAGATCATCCAACAGAGGGAGCCAGTGTGATAATTCCAACACAGTGAGACACACAGCTGGATTAATATCAACAATGAGACACATATTATCATGAAAAATCAAAATATGATGGGAAAAAAAGCCAAATATAAATATATTGTTCAGGTTTAAGTATCTCTCTATGAACATACTCTGTTGTCTCTGCTGTCTCTACATTTTGTGTCCACATGACAGCACACACATCTGTCAGTAAAAGTATGCTACAACAATATTTGAAGAAAGATTAGTCCCAGTGTAAAAGGTAACATAAACACTGACCAGTAACGTTACAAGTTATTTGTGTGGTAAATTGTGTGGTATATTTTGTGTGGTAACATTTTTCTATTTCTATAAACATCAGTACAGTACAGTGCATACAAGTTTTCATTTTTTCCCTCTCTTGCTGTAATGTGGTTTCATTTTCACGACAGACTGACTCAGGGCTGAATGTTTTTCAAAACAGACGTCCAAAACTGGGCTAAATTTGGACAAACTCAGATAAACACAGCCTAATTTAACAAGCATGACCTTCCAACCAGATTTAGCCCAAAAAAGAGACGTCAAGATGACATCAAGTGCTTGTTGGGAGTGTATTACAAAGGACTTGAAAATAATTATACTCTTCATGAGTAAACTAACTTGCCACTATCAAGTATTTGCAATTTAATATACTTTTTAAAAGTAAAGATAAAAATATAATGTAATATTAAAGTGCATTTTTTTGTAAATATATAGTTCTAATAAAGTGAAATTATACACTTTAACAAAGCATGCTAATTGTTACTAACTAAACTGAATTACCCGGTGAAAGATAAATATGCTAATATTAATGTTACCTAATTAATATTATATTTAATTTTAGCATACTTGATAGTACTTGCAGTCAGACTTATCATTAGAATACTTCAATTGCATTAATTGTTAGTTAACTTAAAGTTTGCTGTTTTGGAACAGAGGTGTACTATGTATATTTTACTTTAGTTTACATTTTTCTGTGTATTTTGTATACTTTTATGTGCTGAAGTGGAATAATTTCAAGTATATGTAGTACTTTTGAAGTAAATGGTTATTATAAACTAATATACATGCTCGATAATGAAATCAAAGTTTACCTTGTCTGTGCTCCTTTTTAAAATGCAGTGAAGTACAGCTTTTAATAAACTTATATTAAAGTGCACTTTTTGTAACTATACTTAAACACTTCTAATGAAGTGAGTGTGTGTGTGTGTGTGTGTGTGTGTGTGTGTGTGTGTGTGTGTGTGTGTGTGTGTGTGTGTAAGTATACTATGTATTTAGTATACTTATAATAAAGTACACTGAATTACTACTTTAAGTATCGCAGAATTAGTATATTTATTTGTTAGTATAAGTTGAACTTCATGACATTTGTTTTGAAGTAAACATTTTAAATGAACACTTTAAGCATATTTTAAATTATGCAACAAAAAGGACAAGTACTTGTCAGAACTTTTGTGTTTTTAATATATGTTTCAAAAGTAAACTAATTTACCACTAGAAGTATTTGAAATTTGATATACTTTTGTAAAGTACACTACAGCTTAAAAAAAATAAAAGTATACTAAATACACTTCTAATAAAGTGAAATTCAAGTATGCTTAAAAAGCATATTAATTGTGTATTACACAGGACTTATTACTTAAATAATTGTTACAGTTCTGTTGTAATGTGTCCTTAATTACCCTTTAATAAAGGATCTAACAGTGGAACAAAAATTCACTTTAGTTTACAGCACAGTTCTGTTGTAATGGGTCTAATACTGTCTATATTATTTTGGTTTTGTCTAATTTGACACAAAGTACGGCTTCTTACATCTTATTAGTATATTTGTAATAAACTTTTGCATTATTAAAATATATTTCTACAGCACTAAAATATTCTACTGTTTTACCCGGACAGCTGAGATAATTATAAAGTCTTCTGATTTGGGAACATGAAGCAGTTACAGAAAGAAAATACCCTGGATAACAAAGCAGGTTTTATGTGGCTACAAAAACTCTCATAAAAGTCAGATTAAAAAATGTAATACAGTCCTAAGATACAACTGTAAGGCTCATGTGGTATTTAAAGACACGAAAGTAAAAATAACTTGTTGTCAAGGTGTTTGTTTAGGTATTTGATTACCTCAGAATGAATAGAAAGTACTGAGATAAACTTGTGTTTAGACAAGGTGAAAAAAAATCTCTGTAACACATTGTTTACTATCATGAAACCTCAGCTTAAAGAACAATCAGTGCTGAGGTGAAAAAGGTCTAAAAAAGCAAGCTGGCAGTGGGAGTAAACAGGTGAGAGTGCAGTCCGTAGCAGCAGTGTGTTGTGTATTTGGGTCAGCTGTGGTTTGGCATCTAGTCCCTCTGGGCCCTCGGAGACAAGCTTGTTTTGAGAGCCTGGTCACGCTCTTTGAGTCTGGCCATTCAACTGGCATTTGGCAGGATCGTATTTTCCATGCCAGACAATGAGATCAGTGCGCTGCGGCATATAAAAATTCTTTCATACTTTTGAACCTGATTTGATATAATGGCTTGTTTGTGTTCATAACATACACCGATTGGCCAAGAACGCCGGCGTTTACATTCCAGTTAATTTCTAAGCAATTACTTCAGTCATAAATGCAGTATTCATGTGGGTCATATAAGGCAACAATAACTTCCTTCCCATAGATGTTTCATGCTTCACTTCCTCATTATTCACCACATTATCTTCCATCTGTCTCAATAGAGGGAGTATCAATTAGGGCAGTGGTGTCAAACTCAATCCCCATAATCAGCATTATGGTTGCCCTCAAAGAGCAAGTAGTAAAAATGCCTTTACTTGTTGTTGTATTATTTAACTGCCTCTGCATTCAATCATCATTGGCGTTAATAATTTAAAGCGATACCCCTGTGCTGATGTGAGGATGGGTGAAGATCTCCAGTTCACAAAACACTCCTGGAGTCTCATAGAAAAAAAAAAAACAGTGTTGCAGCCAAATCCAGTACAACTGAAGTGAATGGTGACCAGTTTTAAAATGTAAAGAAAAAAGAACACACACACAAAAAAACACAAAATGTCTCCATACTGCTTGTGTGGTGTAATCCAAGTGTCCATAAGCTGCAATATTTAAATTTGACCCAAAAAGACACTATTTACACCATGTTTTTAGCTTAAATGTCAACTGTAGCCTCTCAGACTGGAGCTGCGTACACACGCCTGAAGCGGGTACAAAAGCTCTCGACCAAGAGGCACGACACGAGATCTCGTGATACCTTCACACCTGGCATGTGCACGCGGCTCCGGTCTGAGAGGCTACAGTTGACATTTAGGCTAAAAACATGGTGTAAATGGCATCTTTTTGGGTCAAATTTTAATGTCGTGGCTTGCGGACACTTGGATTACACCACATGAGCAGTATGGAGACATTTTGTGGGGTTTTTTGTGTTCTTTTTTTTACATTTTAAAACTGGTCACCATTCACGTCAATTATTTGGCTGCAACACTGTTTTCTGCTGAAACTCCGGGAGTGTTTTGTGAGCTGGAGATCTTCACCCATCCTCGCATCAGCACAGGGGTGAGTAGATATCGAGTAACCCTGGGGACAGCTGCAACACGATAAAGGAACAGTTGCAACACGTTAAAACTTAAATTTCACTAATTAACTTTTGCTTTTTGGTCTCAATAAGTAGTATTCTCAAAATATACGTAGTTTTACCATAATATTATTGTATAATTTATTTATACCAATAATGTTATTGCATTATTTATTTATTTTCTAATATTTATCAAATAACTGTTATTGAGTTTTGTCTGTTTTTACATATAACATACAGAAGGCCTGCCTTAGAGTCAATGTGCAGATGTTACCGGTGTTTAATTCTCTCAGTATTTCAGTGCGAGACAGGAAGAATGGAACAATTTGCGATTCAGGGAACATTATTAAATATTCATGTCACATTATCAATAAAACAAGGATTGAAACTAAGTGAGTTTTTAGTAATTTATACAAACAGTCAGGTGAGTTTGACAAAAATACAGCTCATGAAAAAACATTTGCAGTGTGAGTATTATCACTCTAGCATGTTTCTGATTGGAGGAATAAGACTGTTGCAACCGTCCCCTTGTGCAACTGTCCCTAGTCTACCATCTTTTCCCTCCAATACGTTAAAAGTTCAGTTCAGGTCCTTAGTTTTTCAACACTATTGGCTCGAGCACTGACTTATTTAAGATAAATTTGCTTCTCTGGCTTTTTAGCAGCTGCATGAAAGAGAATAAACTGCAAACAGTTTGACCAGCCTGACTTTGAAAAGAAGGAGAGTCCGTAGCGGGAACACTTGAGCTACTGCGATGGCACGAGATGAGTGATGTGGGTGATGGAGCAACATGTAATGGAACAACACACATACATTTCCACACTAGGCAACTCGAGGCAACTTTTGAACGGCCAATCAGTGAGCGTATGTTTCCATTCAAGCCTTTACGTGCGCTCATGTGATGGCCTGTGAGTGTTCTTCAGCCAGATCTCCATCAGCACTAACAGCAGGGTGTTCACACAGGAGCTGGTCATGCTGAAAGACTATCAGCTCTGTTCTCACCCTCCCACCTCTGACAGCCAGCTGGCCAGAGACTCATTTCCCCCAAGGAGGCTGCTACAGAGAGGGGGCCACACCTCTTATCAGACATCAACAGGGTGTGGGGAAAGTACAGGAACCTCTCTGAATGAAACAGCCAACTGCAGTGGGTCATCAAAATGATTTGATGATATCTTTCCAATTTTTACCCATAATTTGTTTCAATCATAATGCAAGGAGGTAAGTGTTTAGTGTTGAGTGTGTAGTGTTGAGATAGGATAATAGAGAAATGATGGGGAAAGAAGATGCTTGTGGAATAATAAATAAATAAATAAATGTAGCGACCACAACAGTGAAACAACAGTGAAACAACAATGTGGGAGGCGTGGTCAGGGTGGACGCACTGCAGCTGATGAACTGATGAGAGGCAGGTGTGTAGACCAGGGAGGGATGACGAGCTGATTGCAGCCAGGTGTGCAATGAGCAGAGCCAGGAGCTGTATTACCGAAACTTCCTAACTTGCAGAAGCATATGTTGACTGTTTGTGTTAGGATGTGATTTAGGAAAACAAAAACATTACAGAGCAGCTCCTTAATCAATGTTGTTATCCTAACTGAAAACAAGAAAAGGGTGTTGCACAAGCATCCTAACTTCCCAAACACAAGTTAGCATTGTTGTTGGTCCCAAAAACACCATCTTTTGATTTCTTTTCAGACATTTCCAAAATCTCTAACTCATATAGTGCACACACAACACTTACTAAAGTGAATGTTACCAAACCAGTTATAAAGAATATAATGCATTGCATAGCATCCTTCTGGGATTAACCAGACTGTCCATTGAGGCTAAGCAAATGTTGTTTCTTCTCAGGATGGGGGGGCTCTGGAGTCGCTGATAAGACGCCTCAAACTGTGTGTATAATTATTCTGAGAACAGCGGCAGGTGTTTATTACTGTGGACTACAGAGGTACAGTAGTAGAGCTGGACCACGTCCCTGCGTGTAAAAATAGACATTTAGCGGATTGACTTATCTCCTTATTCACACAACTGCTGACAAACAAAGACACAATCTTTTTACTCGCCCTTTTCCCTCCTTCATGTTGCAAACTTAAAGCCGTGCCAGCTCTCTCTTACGTCCAGCAGGGCTCTCGTTACAGATCTCTCTGAATCCAAAAATCTGCTGAGGCTGTGTAATAGAGAATCCAAACCAAAGACAAATCTCTCCTTGAAGACTTGAAGAGTGTCTGTGTGGTTTATTAGTCTCCAGTAAATAATGCAAACACAGACAAAAGAGCAGCCAAACAGGATTTTCCCTCTCAAATTAATCCAAGAGGAGTTTTCTGGCAGCATTTAAAAACAAGCTCTTTGTTGTTTATTTGTTTAAAGCAGAATATGATTTAATGGTCAGTCAATAGTGTTTTGTTTATTGTTTTTCATTTCTATTTCTGTAGAGTGAAATGTCATGCAGCCTTAAAGGGACGTAACTGTTACAAACATTCATTTATAAATCATAACAGCATGAATCAAATTGTGTATTCATAAATCTGTCATGATTAAATTATTCACTCTTCTCAATATGTCTCACAGTCTGCTGCAAAGCAAGAATTTATACTAACAAATTATTTATTAAAGTGTTGGTTATGTACTTTTGAGAAAATGAAACATTAACAGCCACAGTTTAAAAATACACTCTGTTCTTTTAAGTGTACCAGACCCTGTTAGATGTGTCTCATGCTGTTGTATTCAGGCTGGTTTGTATTAAATTGATTTTCATTGATCTTGGATCTTGGATCTTGGAGGTCCAGGCACAAACATTCAGTAGTCTGTAAGCGTTTTTTTTTTAATTCCATTTCCATTTATTTTATTCCAGAATCTGTTGTAGTGTGCTGGTAGAAATTTAAAAGAAAAAAAAGTAATTTACACTGGTCCAATGAAATAATGACTATGCATCATAAAGATGTCTTTTGAATATTTATTTGATCTCTTTCTGTCACTCTTTCCTCAGCATACACTGTGAAAACTACAAGAAAATAAAAGGCATAAAAAAGTTTAAAATATACATCGCTCATTCATTTTAAAGTGTCTCAACATAGTTGAGGCACATCGACAAACGTTATACACAAATATGAAACAAACGAAAGTACAAAATAACAAATTGCCTTGTGGATCTTGCCTCTTGGACCGTGCAGAAAATGGTTATTTTTGGGGCTCTATGTTTTTCCTCTGCAGCCATGTTTGCTCCTTCCTCTGCAGGCACGTTGGCTCTGACCCATAATACCACAGATGTGCCTTTAACTAAACTCTGGTCACATGACATGTTACACTCTACAACAAAATAAAACCTTATATAAAGAGTACTACATTTTTTAACCAAAGACTATTTTAAGGTGGTACATATTGGACATTTATTTGTGAATATATGACATGAAAATATGAAATAAAAATCTCAAAGAAACATGTCTCTCACAGAGTTAACAAATCGCATGATATTTAAAAATAAACCGTAACCCCAATAATTTATTCAGCAGCGTTATTAAAGAGTTTTGTTTTTCACACAGCTCCAGCTGACTGCTATTCAAACCATCCCTCTAAAAAAAAAAAAGCTTAAAATACATCAAGAACTGATTTGGGGTTACCTTGTTACTCTGTAATGCCAGTGTATTGGTCCAAATCCAGCACAGAGTGAAAGAACTGGACAAGTGGAACTAAGACAACAGCATATTAGTCAAAAAATGGCCGAACATTTTTCATGTCAGCATTTTGATTCAGTGAAATTCCACCTGCCTGCAGAAATGGATCTATAATTGTGCAGATTAGAGCAGATAATTATGGTCTCAGATGGACAGCCACATTTGTATTTATGAGAGGTAACCACTCCTACCACGCTGTGCTGCTTAAACAGTTAAACAATTCTGCATACGGCTGCAAACAGCTATTGTATATCCTGTCATCACGGCAAAATGAACACAATCAAATGCTCAATTAACGGAGAAAATTCTTTGTCAGCAGCATGATTTGTGTTTAATATTGCTGAAAAACACATTATCCAACAGTTACATACAGCTAAACATCATTCAGAATTAATCCATGACTGCTGCGTTGACTCCAATCATTAACATCTACACTGTGTAGCAATTGACCTTAAATTCATTATCATCACCCAAACACAGCTGAGATTAATTGAGCCACTGCTTCACTTTACAAACGCTGTGTAAATGAGATTACTGAGGATGTAATTATGTGTGAAAAGTGGAAAGAGCAGATAAAGGCACAAACAAACTGAAATTTAGGATGTTGATAATTAACTGTGTAATGAATTGATTAAAACTGTCCTTCAAAAAAAAAAGTAAACTCTGAGCAAGAAGATACAGTACACAAATGGAGTGAAATAAAATTTCTATTGCAAAACCTGTTTGACTATAGTGTGATGCCACAAAGCTCTAATACTTCAAGAACACATGCATGTGATTAAAGGGGCTGTATGCCGCATTACTGCCTCTTTAGATCGCAGCAGGCCACCAAAATGAATGTACGCTTCATTTACTCAATAAAGTTGGGGAGTAAAGTGTCGTCTGAAAACACACTGCTCACAAAACTTGGATACAACTGTCAAAACTAGGGTGGATTAAGTATAATTCTCACTGAAAATGTTTTTGGAAACACCTTGTACTGCAATATTTAGCTGTAACACGAGATATATCATGACCAGACGGCCACCATTTTGGCTCTGGTTTCCAAAATTCATATGAAATTGTGAAACTAGGCACTGCTGATGAAATATGGATCAAGATTGTGCAACCACATTGCCTATTTTCTGCTTGAAATTTTTCATAAATACATTTTAGTGCACTGTTTAGCTGTAATACAAGATATATATGACAAGGTTGTTGCCATGTTGGCTCTGGTTTCCCCTCCAGATTCCATTCCCAAAACTCAGCATCAAACTGGGCAGTGTTGCTCAAAAATGGCTCAAGATTCTGCTCATCTATTTCTCATCTAAAATGTTTTCAGAAACATATTTTAGTGTTCTGGTTAGCTGTGATATGAGAAAGTTTCTCACGAGGCCACCATGTTGAAAATGGACATGAAAAAGACAGAGAGGGACTTGCGTGCCTGAACATGCACAAACACAGTAACAGCTAAACAGAGAAGCTCAGATAACCACATGCAGGGTGTGTGATGAAGAATTTCACTGCCCTTCCCTCATGGCGCATTTACTATGCAGATTTGTCAGATATGTTGGAACTCCTAACAGCTTTGGAGACCAAGAAAGGACATTGACTGAGAGTTTCTCATATTATCTGCTGCTCTCTTGTCTTGTGCCATGATGATATGTCATTCTGTATGTAACGGCCTCATATTGTGAGTTAGTTTTCATTTATTTATCCTCACTTTTTTTTGTAATGCATTATTTCAAGCCGGCCTAGTGTTCTGCACGTCACAATTCATCAACACACCCTGCAAACATAGCACCAAAGAAGCAAAATGTTGGATTAGCTCTGTAACTAAGTTTAAATATTAAAGATATAAACACATAGAAGAAGAAAGAAGACAAAGATAATAAAGAAGAAAGCAAGATTTAGCCCATCTTTAGCAGTAAGCACCCTGCGAGGTATGTCGTGGTTCAAGTTAATTTTCATATAATGAAGAAGTGTGATAATTATATGAAATTATGTTACAGCTACGTTTTTTCTGTGATATACTTGAAGTACATAATTTACATGCTATGTGAGTGTATGTTGCGTATATGCAAAGTTATGTTTTTATAAGTGAACAAACAATTTAGGGTTAAGCTGCAGGCTGCGTCGTGATGAGTTTGTGAGTGTGTATATGAGCTTATGCAAAGATACACACCACCTGTTGTATAGCTGTAGAGACATACATTTGTGCATTTTGTTTACTGTATCTATTTATGTATTTATTTTTTCTCTTTGAGCCTAGTTCTCACCGGTTGGTCTGACCTTGGAATAAGCCCTGTTTTTAATCATGACCTCGGGCTTCGTGTCTGCTACTTGAGGGAGCTACACTGGATGACATGAGACAGTCAATAAAACTGAGTGAATGAAATGTTACTTTACTTTAAGCTTTTGGTACGAACTGTGCTCGTTTGTATGTACATTTGGCGTTGGCGGCAGGATTCCAACAGGCACAGACACTTTATCTTACCCTGTCTGCCTCTTGACGGAATCAAAAACAAAGTAGGAAACTGTACTAAGATTAATAATTGATCAAAAATAGTAGCATGTACTGGACTGTAGTAGGATGTTTCGGACACCAATTTATCAAAGCTCTAAGAGCATAACTCTGCACAAACTCAGTCTGAGACAGTAAAAGGAGATGCGAGGGAAAAAGGACAGCGAAATTCTTCAACAAAGCATGATGTTGTCCTCTACCAGCATGTCCTAACTCCACTATATATCTATTCAGTCAGTTTTATACAGTATGTCTCAACGGCCCTTGAGTAAGGCCCCTAACCCCTAACTGCTCGGGGCACCTGACTACATGCATGTATATGTGTGCAGCCCCCTCACTCTGACATCGCTCCAGTTCGTGCATGTGTGTGTATGTTGGGCCTGTGTGTGTAAAATAACAAACTTATCATTTCCCCAAGGGATCAATAAAGTATGCATTCTTTTCCTTCAATCTTTACCTAGCAAATAGCTGACATTTGGTGATGCCAAATGTTGTATATTGCACCTTTAAGGTATCTACACACTTATACTCTCAAGTAGCAACTTTGATCTCTGAAATGGTCTCTGAGAAAACTGTTAATCATCTTGAAAGCTTTCTCATCTTGAAACAGTGCTTTTTTTGTAACAGTTTTTGTGTATATTCCTCTGACTGGAATCAGCTAACTGGATTTAGGCTTTAATAATCATAAAACACCTGTTATTATGACACACTGAATCAAATTTGGGAGCTTATCCCGTATTGCAGCTCTTTGTGCATTTTAAAAAACAGAAAAAAATTGCTTTATCACATCCTGTTGTCTGATTCCATAATTAATTCCATTAAGAAGTGATTACTAAATGAAACCCTGGGTTGTTTGTTTGTTGGTGAGCCACCCCAAGACTAAGGGGCTATAATTATGGTGATTACTGCATATTTAGAGTGGCATAATTGTAATAATGGGTGGAAAGCTGGTGGGATGCCCGTTTTTCCTATTTTGGCTGCAGGCCATTCAGCTCCACTGTATACGTCAAAATCCCATTAACATGAGTCAGCTCAGTAGCTGCTCACCCAACACAAATGTCTGTTTATCCTCTGGAGCACAGCAGATGCAGTTAATACTGACATTCATATCAGTAGAGAAATAAAAACAACTGCTGTACTGGAATATATGATGATGGCAGAAGCTTTGCCCCGTCTCCAGTCCATTTATGTCTTTTCTGGCTGTGTCACTGTCACTTTCTGTCTCTGCTGCAGTTCTCTTTTGCGCACTTAGACAGCAGGATTTTTGATTGATGGCGGTTTCTCCGGGGTGTGTGCTTTTACAGAAAAGTTTCAGTCCCGATTCTAATTCCAGCTCCCGACTGCAATGACGCACAGAGGTTTTAGTCACAGCCAATTTCACCTCTCACAACCATTACAGAGAACGACAGAAAAAACGCAGGAGTTGTGTAACATTGTTTTGAGTTTATAACTGACCCTAATGAGATCATTAATTTTCCACGTTTCTGTTGTTGTGTCTTTGGATTTCTTTCCACTGTCTGGCATATGATCTCAATAAACACCAACAATGGATTTTAGTTCCGTGGATGAGCCGCATACTGTAAAATAATTTTCTGTTCTGTCCTTTCAGACTGTGTTCACTGCCATAAAACTTGAAAAAACACAACAAAAACACCATGGTTGTATCATAAAAACCAACACTGATTTCATATGTCAGTAGAAGAGTGCAGATGCCTGCCAGGTAATAGATGGCAAAGCACCGACTGACAGAGAGATAAACATTATGATGTCACTGTGAAGTTGACCTTTGACCTTTTGGATATAAAATGTCATCACCTCATCATTTTACCCTATTAGATATTTGTGTATAGTATTTGTATATATATTTGTATCTAATCACATGATCCTTGAGTCCAAGTGGATGTTTGTACCAAGTTTGAAGAAAGTCTTCCTAAGATATCACTTTCACAAGAACACCACCAACATGAGGTCACAGTGACCTTGACCTTTGACCTTTGACCACCAAAATCTAAATAGATCATCTTGGAGTCCAAGTTGCCATTTGTCACAAGTTTGGAGACATTTCCTCAAGGTGTTCTTGAGATATTGGGATGACCTGTGGCCACAGCTGTCGTCAATGTGGATCATTTAAAAAAAAAAGTTTCTCAAAAATTCTGAATCACGGAGGTCCTTTAGCATACATTCATGCATGTGCACAAAAAATTAGGCTGATCATTCTGGTAGTATTCAAGATTAGCTGTGGATAAGCTGTAGATGCAGTGATCACACACACATGCACACACACTCACACACGTGTGCACATGAAAATGATCACAATGATCTAATAGCAAGAGAAAGAACATAACCCTGCATGCCAGCAGTTCTGTGAGGCTGTACTTTAGCACAATAGTGCTTTGAGCTTATAAATACTATTACAAAATACTAACTTTGAATACATTTGATTGAAATACTCCCCATCTCTGTGTACAAAACTTAATATTTCATGGCAATCCACTGAATACTTGTTGAGCTGTCTCAGTCTGGACTGACAGGCAAACATTGCCATCCCTGGAGCCAGGCCACTAGCAAGAAAAAATCTGTTTCATTACTCTGATGCCAGATGTTTGCACAACAAGCACTCTGACACTTTGTACTCTCTCTTTACTTTGCATATTTGTGTGGTGACCAATGTGTGTGTGTGTGTGTGTGTGTTTGTAGGAGTGGGTGGTGATGGTAATAAAGTGATGCAAGTTACCTGCTGCATCTCATAGAAGCTGATGAGACTAGAGGCATAAAATCTGTCTAGCCTGTACTGCATTTAATGCTAACGCTGCATTCACTAAATATTTTTCAGCACTTAATCTGGCCTAAATATTTTTCCCCTAAATATTAAATATCTTCAGGCAAACTACCAACATCTGTCTGATATTATAAACCACCTCAAGTTTTTAAGAGGGAAAACTTGTGAAAAATTGTGAACTACAATTGTAACATGACTAAAAAAAAACATTAAAGAAACTTTGCATGGTAAATCAACAATATTTCAGTAAATCAACTGTGTTGATTTCATACCAAGGAAATGACCAGATAATATATAAAACAAAACAATATAACAGAAAATTTGCAGATGTACCAGCTGACAGATTTATATCCTTCCTTGTTGACAAATTACACCTAGTTGGTAAATTTCATTGACGACAGTATACTGAAAGTAGTATAGAGCCTTTATCTGATTTAGAATATAACTGAGTGACATTTGATTGAGCACAGAGTAAGCTATTCACCATTGCAGCTTCTGCTTTTTGGTGAGGTCTGTTTGTAATCGGCGCACTAACCTCTGGATTGATAATGTGTTACAAATGAGCTGCTGGTCGCACCCATGCTTTGGCGTTTTTTACAGACCAGAACTATCACGCATGACATGTGAAAACTGTGCTAACTGATGAAAAACAGATACATGCAGATGACCGTGTGGATTTTAGCTCCACATCATACAAACACAACTTCATATTTGAACCTGTGGATCTTAATTTGTACTTAATTTTATGCTAAACCCATTTTCCAGGTGCCTTTTCCTTGCACAGCAAACAAATCTTGCTGATATTTCAGCTGCAGCTGCAGACCAGTGAAAAAACAGCAGAGAAAAATAAAAAGGACAGAGTTGCGATGCATTTATGGTTCCAGTCCCTGCTATATGGCACTGCATCATGTTTTCTCCACTAGAAGGTACCCTAGACAGCATTTCATTATGTTTTGCTCACTGGACGGGCACTTTATCATGTTTTATCTCCGCCTAGGGGCATCCAAGAGGGTCCTTTTGTGGTGTTTTTTCAAATATTGAGACACCAACATTTAAGGGTTTGAAACATTGGACCAACACAGGTTGTTAAGCACATTTGGAAACATGCTTACAGTTATTATTGCTATATTTAAACTGTATTATATCCCCCCCCCCCCCCCCCCCCCCCGTGTCTAATCTAAAGATTTCACAGTGTGGTGATCCAGTGTGTTCGGGTGCTTTCTGCACAGTGTCAGCAGCAACTCATATTATAATTTTGGTTTTGGCATCATGACCGCCTGCAGGGGAACATATGCAGATGCTTGTTCCTGACGGATATCACATACTGTATACCGCCTCCTGACAGAGTGCCCCTTCGCTCACATTGGTGCATTTGAGACAGGAAAGAAGAGAACGAGGGGGAGATTTCCCAACAGCGAGATTTTTACAATGTGTTTATGTAAGACGTGACTCAACTCTGTTACAATTATCTGAACCACTGGAGCAGGCCAGAATATGTCCTTTCCTCCACTGCTTCTTTATATAATAGATCTTTTATATTTAATCCAATTGAAATAGATTTGTCCAAGATGAGGTTTCATAAGTTTTGTGTTATTTATTTCGATCTTCATAAACACATTCTCCACTGGGTATGTAATTACTTCACCTCAAACTGTGTTGTATGTTTCTACTTGGCCTGGCAACACTGACACTGCTGATGATGCCAGAGGATTATGTTGAGCTGAGATATAAACACACGAAGCAGAGGGAAGGAGGGGGAAACTAGTCAGAAAACTCTCAAGAACAATGTTCTAAATACAAAACAGAACCTATAATAAGGCAGCAGAAATATGGTTCCAGAAGGGTTCTTACAGATGGGCTCAGGATCTACCTAGAACAATCTCCTCCGAAGAACCCTTTTTTGATGAAAGGGTTTGTCAAGGGTTCTTTGTAAGACTAAGGGTTCCATTAAGAACCCATTTGATCCAAAAAAAAAAAAGAAAAAAACCCTGGAAGAAAGAGTTAGAACTCTTTTGTCAAAGTTCATAATTCAAAGGGTTCTCAGGAGAACCCCCCGAGAGTGTTCTAGAACAAACCCTTGGAATATAAAAAGGTTCACGGAAGAACTGCCTGGGTGTGTTCTAGATGAAACCCTTGAACTACAAAAAGGTTCTCCATAGAACATGCTGACTGTGTTCTCGATAAAACTCATGGAATATAAAAAGGTTCTCAGTAGAAGCCCCTCAGTAGGTTCTAGATAAAACCCTTGTAAAACCATTGGGTTTACAAGGGTTTACATCTGGGTGTGTTCTAGATGAAACCCTTGGAATATAGAAAGGTTCTTGGTTGAACCACCTTGGTGTGTTCTAAATAAAACCCTTGGAATACCTCAGTAGAACTCCCTGGATGGGTTCTTGTTAGCACCCTTAGAACCTTTCATATGGGGTTCTGGATGAAACCTTTCACAGAGGATTCTTGGTATAACCCTTTATGCTGGGTTCTAGGTATAACTCTCCGAAAGGGTTCTAAGTAGGACCTTTATAAATGGTTCTACCAGGAACCAAAAAGGGTTCTCTTATGGGGTCAAGTCGAAGAACCCTTTATTGTTCTCGTTAGCACCTTTGTGAGTCCATAAAACTGTAGCTGGTACAAATAAACAAGAATTTTTGGATCCATGACTGTCACTGCTGAGAACTGAAGAGTTTGATCCAAATTATCAGACACGTGAAACAAAATGTTTCATCTGGTTTGCAGAACTTCTTAGATGATGTGTTTATGCATTGGGACAGAGTCTCTGAAATTTAATATTATTTAAATATCTTTTCATGTCTGCAAAAACCTCAGGTTCTCTCAGTGAAACCCTGCTGTCCTTGTCTAATGTCTAGCATGAAGTGCAGACCACTGCTGCCCCCATAGACCAAACTGAGGTACAGCAACCAAATTAGACTCGTCTGTTCTTTGAGTGTCTCTCTTACACATCAATAAGACAGTGGATCAATGCAAGGTTTGTCTCTCTGTCCACATGGGAACAGAACATTGGGTTCTACTCAACCAAGCAGAGGCTAAAATGTAATTAACCAGCCTGTAAAACAATCAATCCCAATACAGGCTGACACATACTCTCACACTGGCTTACAAGCAGTGTCTTTTCCACCTCCAGCTGTTAAGTGGTGAAAACTTCAGGGGGAGTTGTCTGGCTCTGCTTTTATTTTGCATCACACTGATGAAAATGTACTAGAACCAAACAAAACAAGTTGAGACACCACTGACATTTGCCTGTTTAATATTTGTCTGTTGATATTGTTCTTGTGCACCTCCATAAAGATTAACGGCTGTGAAAATGACACATTTTGCTCCAGGAAGTCCAGAAGATTACCAGACTGGTCACATGACGCTCCCTGCATCCACATGTCATGTCCTGTCTGACAAGCCAGGCGAAATGAGTGGCAAACATATTTATAACCTCTGACACAAGTGAACAGTGGTAGAAAAAGTGCTCAGATCCCTTAAAATATCAGGACAACAATATAGAAAAACTATAAGTAGAAGTCCCACAGTAAGAATCCTGCTTAAGTAGAGAGGAAGAAGAAGAAAATGTAAGTTTCAAAAGTTAAAAAGCGCTATAATTTGTAGAGTGTGCACATTTTCATTTGAAAAGCAGGTTTTCAGAATTGTTCCCCTGGCTGTTACATTTCTATGAATTTTTAAAATTTTGTGACATTCCTCTCTCTGATTTTCTGCCCGGGAGCTTCTTCCTGGCTCAGCAGCCAGTGGACGAAGTCAGAGAGGGCATCAGGAAAATATCTGCACCTGGTCCATTTAGGCCTCAGTTTGTTTTGGTGGATTCATGTGAAACTCTTCCTCTTCTTCTCAGGCTATAAGAGAAATTAAAAAAAATGTATATTTCAGAAACCTGCTTGGGCCCTGTTAAAACATTTCTAGTTCTTGTTTTTATCTTTTTTTATCTTGTTTTCTTTTGCAGCTGGTCTCTGAGAGATACCAAACATAATTTCCTTGCATGCCGACAACGACAAATTAAGGGTCTTATGTTTAAGAACACTCGGAGGCATCTTGATAAAGCAGAAGAGTCTCTTCCCTCAGGATATCAAAAACTCCAGGAGATCCTCCCCATGTGGTCAGCGTCAAATCTGCGACACTTACAGAACTTATAAATGAATCCCTGAAACATGCATACACACACTTCATCACACTTACTACACAGCGCAGAAGATTATTCCACAATGGTGAGTAAAAACAACACATTTTGACCTTTTAAAAAGCTCCACAGTTCAATTAGATTTTGGTTTACAGTTTGTTTAATATTTTGATAAATATATGTCTTTACAAAAAGAGGTGGGACAGTGTAATTGTTGAATTTTAGTCTGTCATTTCTGTTTAAGTTGCATTAGCTTGTAGTTATTTACTGAGCTTAATCTATTACAATTATCATATTACAACTGATGTCAACATGGAGAAGTGATTAACTCCATTTTAAAGATAAGATAAAATAAAGTAAAATATGCTAGAACTTTATTAATTAATTAATTTATTAAACAGAATAAAAAGTAAGATAA
This sequence comes from Lutjanus campechanus, assembly GCA_027495735.1. Lineage (NCBI taxonomy): Eukaryota > Metazoa > Chordata > Actinopteri > Lutjaniformes > Lutjanidae > Lutjanus > Lutjanus campechanus. The sequence continues at coordinate 3,008 of JAJHUR010084105.1, read as the reverse complement.
GTTAAGTACAAAAGTTTACCAAAATCTCAAAAGTAGTATGGGCAATGACATTGAAAGTAACGATGAACGTAATATTGCACATGATATTAAACGTAATATTGTAAATGATTATAATAATAATAATGAAAAGTAATATTGCACATGATATTAAAACTTTATGTTAAAACACAATAGTTAAAAAGAATATTGCACATGATACTGAACATAATTTGTCCATAATATTGAAAAGTAATACTGCTCATAATGTTGATATTGTTCTCAGTGTCATGATGTTTCACGCTGTAGTGTTATAGTTATTACTCAAACTGCTGAATGGTTTAAAACATGTCAAAAGCAAAAAGAGAAGGATGAAAAGAAGAAGAAAAAAGCAGATCAGCAAATGTTTTTGTTGTTCTTGCCTAAAGTGTTTACTAACAGCAGGCAACAAGTTCTATATGTTTTATGTGATTAATCAGTGTTACTATTACAAATGTTAACGTTACAAATTTGTCACAAATATTAATGACCCATGCTTCTAAATACAAAACATACAAAATATCTAGTATGACCTTAGCTTTAAAAATGAAAAGATGTAACACAGTTAATTACACCGTGGGGTATTCAGCTCCTAATTAAATGCTCCAAAACACTGTTTAATATTCTGGTTTGTTTATTTCGTTTTCAGTCGATATGCCTGAAGAAAAACACAATTGATTAAGTCTTCCATCTCCAGGGACGAGCGTCTTGGCAAAGAGCTCCACTCCTCCGTCAGCGTGATTAGTCCCACAGGAGTGTGCGTGTGGCCTGAGGTGGAGCCGGTGGGCAGCACAGGGAGGTGAGAAATACCATGAAGGAGCAGAGGAGAAAAGAAAGGTCCACATTAAACCAGAATAGGCCTCTTGATGGCTGTGCAGAGAACAATCACAGCCTCTGGCTCCAATAGTCCATTCAGTGGAGGGAGCTCAGGTGTACTGCATGTGAAGACTCTCACAAATTCAAAGAGCTGGTGCAAATCAGCCTGACTCAAAGCTGCTGTGAATAGTCCCGGAGCCCGAGACAAAATCTGACATTTAGGGCCTGTATTAGACAAACTGCAAAACAAAAAAAGCCTCCATTTGTGGTCCATGGACACAGAGCTCAAGGCCCAGGACACCTATAATGGTTTGCTTAATGTCTGACTCCAGTTATTATTCCATCAATCCAGCCATGATTGCATTTATTCCCCAAGTTATCATCCGTTTCTGGTCAGAAATGAGCTTTCAGCATAGCTAAATGTCAAAATCAGGCTTTTAAGAGCTCCAGGAAATTACCAGATTTCCACTGCCATCACTAACCATGATCTTAGGCAAATGTCTACGTGCGGATTATGAACCTTGCCATTTTAATTTGGGGATAGCTGCCCTTTTATTCTGCTGTGACAGGGTGGTGCTTTTAGTACGGGTCCCTTAAGTGAGTTAGATGTCCCTGTGTACAGGGAGCCACGGTTCTCAGAGGAGGGTCCGCTCAGACACAATAACAAGATAACAGCCTGAGGAGAAGCCCTGACGCTGTTTGTGACATGTTTTTGCTCTCCGGGACTTGTCTCGATTTATGCTGCAGTTACTTTAACTCCAGTGAGAATAAACTTATAAGCAGATTAGAAGGAAGGATACTAATGAACAACAATTTATTTAACCTGATACTGATCTGGAAAACAAGATGATAAACACCTGGCTTTAATGGGTATAACACCTCCATATGAATTGTAATTTTTGTGGCTGAGTGAATTGCTCATTTTTCCTCTCACCTGTAGTGCGATTTTTTCCATCTAGACTGTTTTGGTCTGAGTTGTGGACTTCTGGAGATAACGGCAGTAGAGATGTCTGCCCTCTCCAATATAACAGGCAATGGCGCCCTCCTCCGCTGAGATGCTCACATTACAGCTCAGACATGGAGGACGCCATTGATGTTCACATCCTGCACTGTCGAAAGCACGAGCCTCTCTCACATGAACAGATGCACGCTTCCTTCTGCGCAGTGATACGGTCTAGTTCAGTAGGAAGAGAGAGTCAGCGCTACTGTACCGTAACATCGGCCTGACCGATACTGGATTTTTGGGTACAGCTGCAAATAAAAATTACATCAGAAAATAAAACATTTGCCTGATTTAACGTGACTTTCAGAATAAATCACACCCACTTCTGGGCCTCTATCTGAGTACAGATACAGAGACAGATAGTTTTGTTCATTGAACAGATACAGATAAAAAATAATGACATCTCTAATGGCTGCTGTTCTCATTCTTCCTTTATCAGAGTCCAGGTTTTTGCAGTTGTAGAATCATGGAGAGAAATGTGTCTTCACCACTCAACTCCACCTCTCTCCCACCTCTCAATGCCACCGCTAACATCAACGCCACAGCAAAACCCTTCAGCGTGTTTGACGGCTGCGAGATAAAGGTGGAGGGCATTCTCTTTGACCTCACGCTGCAGAGCATCAACGTAGTCGTGGGAATTCCTGCCAACATACTTGTCATTGCAATCCTCATCCACAATCGCAAAGAGCCCACCACTTCAGACATATTCCTGGGCTGCCTGGCTTTCATGGACGCATACTTTGGCGCCATGACCCCTCTCAGCTTCCTCAACCTTTACCACTGGCAGAGCAAGGAGGTGTGGTCTGCTCTTAAGTTCTCTTACGGTGTGAAAGACACCAGCGGCCCGTTGTTTCTCTCCTGTATCTGCCTGGATCGCTTTGTGGCGGTGCTCTTTCCTGTAATGTTTGGGCAGCTCAAACACATCAAGTACAGGGTGAGCCTCTCCGTGCTGGTGTTCTGCCTCACCTTCGCCTATTCATCAGCCAAGGTCGTGGGAGGCCTCCCCAACTTTGAGAAGGTGTTCACCGGTGAGGTCCTGGCAACATTTTCCTGGATGATTGTGTGTAATGTGTGCATCCTGTGGGCCTTGAAGAAGTCCCGTGGTGCAGGAAAAGACGAGATGCACCCCATGAAGAAGAAGGCCTTCAAGATGGTGCTCTACATCCTCTGTATC